>JAHPZR010007031.1:27500-32500 GCA_019787425.1 Platygyra sinensis | reverse complement strand
TAATATGGGTGGCACTCATTCACTTGAATGTAATCACATTGCTAGACTGAACCATTTGGATGTGGTGCATTACACGGGATATTTGGCTATCTGCTGCACATTTGCCAGGGAAGTGCAATACTGCGGCTGATAAAGCCTCACACAAGCTCTGGGGGCCCCATCTATTGATCTATTTGCATCCAGGCTTAATTTTCAGACTAAGCCTTGCATAGCTTGGCATCCTGACCCTGGCGCATTTGCTATGGATGCATTTTTTGTTGACTGGGGGAAGCACCATTTTTATGCTTTTCCTCCCTTTAATCTCATTGATAGGATTCTCTAGAAGGTGGAAGCCGACCAAGCGTCCGGGATACTTATTGCGCCACAGTCGACAACACAGCCATGGTTACGATATAAAACTGGGCATGGAAAATATAAGGTCTGAAAAACAGGCCATTTCCAGTTGCTTCCTATATGCTTCATTAGGTCCAAGTTGACATAACAGTCACTGGCTAACGAAAACTTTCCATGAGCTATTGTTTTTACCCATAAAAGCCTACGAATAGGGAATTACTGACAAATATTGCTTTGTGTTTGTCTGAAGTTAATTGTACATTGCTAAACGAGAGATTGAAAAGTGGCCAAAATTCCCCTAAAAATAGGCCTCTGTGGACCCCTGGGGGCTGATATCCAGAACGCGGCTAGCGCTGGAAAAACGTTGTTGTAGTTAAAACTTTGGCATATTACATACATATCGACTTTGTGTACCAATTTTAAGCAAAATCGGCCGACCTTCATTTTCAAGTCTTGTCCGGTCTCTCAGGCAAAAGCTCTTAGTAATTTAATCAGCTATTCAGGTGTGACTTTACATAATGAAATGATATGCCACCCAATTTACAGGTATTTCATTGAAGATATTTGCCATTAAATAAAGACTATTCACAACACACCAGCACACAAAAAATAGTAAAGCTTTTTATGGCTTTTTCGAGAGCTGCATTGATTGTTCTCACTATCCATGCTAGAATAATGTGTTTTTGGTTTTGCCCAGTGCAGATATTTGCACAATTGTCGACTTTCATTTAGCCTCATAATTTTCCAAAATTAAAAATTACCAATCCTTCTGAAGTAGTTAGTTTCATCAAATATAAGACCTTCTAAAAACTTGACGATTTACAATAATGTTCGTTGCATGACATTAAAATGGCGACGCAAGAAGGATCTTGCGTAGGTCTTAAGAGGAGGTATATCTCATGATTTTTTTAAATGAACAGTTCTTGCATTAGTTGAATAATTACTTTTAATGTGTTGTTAACACTGGAAAAGTTGAAAATTTACAGAGTATGTAAATAACATGTAATTAACATGTAAATCATCAAAAAGAGACTGTAAAGATTAATTTACATGATTTTTCCCCATTTACATGTTTGTGGAGTTCCATGTAAAAAACATATAAATATTTCCAGTGAAACATGTAAATAATGGAAGTAACACTGTAAATTTTTCTAAGGAAAGGGACAAGATCATGTAAATGACATGTAAATTGTTCCTGCCAATACTGTAAATAGCCTGTAAATTTCTTGTGATTTGACCATGAAACCCGCAAATAACATGTAAATTTCATACAGGGAGGATGTCAAATCACTGTAAATAACATGTAAATCGAAAAAGGGAGCCTGTAAATATAATGTAAATCGAAAAAGGGAGCCTGTAAATAACATGGAAATCACAAGAGGGACCCTGTAAATAACATGTAAATTGAAAGAGGGAGCCTGTAAATAACATGTAAATCGAAAAGGGGAGCCTGTAAAATAACATGTAAATCAAAAAAGGGAGCCTGTAAATAACATGTAAATCGAAAGAGGGAGCCTGTAAATAACATGTAAATCCAAAAGGGAGCCTGTAAATAACATGTAAATCCAAAAAGGGAGCCTGTAAAATAACATGTAAATCAAAAAAGGGAGCCTGTAAAAAACATGTAAATCGAAAAAGGAAGCCTGTAAATAAGATGTAAATTGAAAAAGGGAGCCTGTAAATAACATGTAAATCGAAAAGGGGAGCTTGTGAATAACATGTAAATCCAAAAAGGGAGCCTGCAAATGACGTGTAAATCCAAAAAGGGAGCCTGCAAATAAGATGTAAATCCAATAAGGGAGCCTGTAAATAACTTCTAAATCGAAAAAGGGAGCCTGTAAATAGCATGTAAATCAAAAACGGGAGCCTGTAAACAACATGTAAATAGAGAAAGGGAGCCTGTAAATAACACGTGCAAATCTGCTGAAATCAGTCACATGGGAATGATGCAAGTCTCATTCTACTTCCAATATGGCAAAAGTGATGATCATTTGATTATTCAGCTTTTGAATGAGTTTACAAGATGGTAAAGCCTGCAGTAATTCAGCAAATAATTAATATATAGATCATCTAGTAGAACAACAGGATTTCATATCACTTCAAAAATACGGGCAAACCAAAACTGTGGATGAAACTGCGTAATTTGACAACATTCGACACTTACAGCTTCTACGTACGTGACAGGTTTGGAATGTTGTTCAAGGAGCAAAGTATGAAACAATAGTGTCTTTAAAAGCAATTTATAAGGTGCTGGAAAACAATTTTGTATGAAAATGTGACACGCTACCTGACCAAAAAATGAATACATTTATTTAGAAGAAACCGGCTCAACAAATATTTCTGATCGTGGGAAACACTTATGGCCCAGCCATCAAATTTTAAGAGACAACTCATCACTCAAAGAGGAGAATGTTGCAAGCACGAGCTATGGCTCAAACACTGCCTAAGCTAATAAATTATTTCATTACATGTCTGTGTCTCACTAGGACTGGGAGCTACTGAATTCATGAATTTGATTGACTGAAATCAATATTGCCAGCCGTGAAGATTTTAGATCTAGCCTGATTACATTTTATGGTGAAAAAGTTTCAAACTAAAATACAAATATTGATTATTTTCGTCTCAAAATATTTGTGGAAGTGCCAAAAAAACATGACAAAAATAAAAAAAAACCCTGAAGAGGACAAGCAAACTTTCACATATTTAAGTTCAGCTCATCGCAGTTCACAAGAAATATGTCAGCTAGTAAAACCAGTTACATTAGTTCAATATCATTTTTCTTGTTTGCTTATAATTGACATCTTATTAACTGAGCTTAGTCTGCGTGAAAGAATCTTGACCTTAGTTGTGTGTAGAGACCTAACACAGCAATGTCGGTCAAGATTCTCCCATACATGTATGGATTAATCCTGCTCGGTTATTAAGAACTAAGTTCTGGTACTACATTATTGTAAAGATAGCGTTTGCTTTCTATGATGAAAACTTATGCTGAGAGCTGCTATACTGGACAATAATTATCAACGTAATTATCTAGTAAGATATTTAGTTTTAATGGTAATACACTAACACAGGTAGGTAATATTTCGAAACATTTAATAAAATAATGGCTGAAGTAAGTTTGCAGTTGAATTTATGCCATAAAGCTGCCAAAGCATATCAAAGTGTTAAAGGTCTCCATGTTAGAGTGTAATGCACCAGGCTCCTTACAGTCACAAGTACTGTAGACTTCTCAGTTGTTTCTTTATTCCTTCTAAAGTATCAAAACCAAGGATTATGCATGTCTTGACCACTCTCAATGTTACTTCATCCTTCAAGCAAAATAAAACATTTTGTTAAATATGTAAGTTACATTTGTGTTAAACAGGCTTTTAGCTGGATGGGCAACCACATATCCTATGGACGGCCATTTTCTATAAAAAGGCATTTCATTTTTGATATGTTGCCTTATAAAGTGCTCATTTGAGCAGGCCCTATAGCACACTTTGAATGGCCACTATTCAAATTCTTGCTACATGTAAAAGCCTGTTTGTGTATGAATCAGGAGATTCTGCATGTACATGTATGATAACAATCACCAAATGTTACACTGGAGTTATTATTTGGTTTATTATCATTCCAATTTCTGTGACCTTTGAAATCAAAGTGCTGACAGCAAGGTTACATTTGAAATAAGAATTCATCAATCAAACGGATCTTACAGTAGTTGTACATCTAGCCACTGTGTGACAAAAACAGTGTATCCCTAATTGGAAGGCACTGAATGCCCCAGGATGTAGAAAATCTGTGGCAGTAAAGATTTAGTGTTCAATATCTTCTACACTGTAATATTCAAGTACAACAAATCACCATCCTATCAAACAATGTTAGATAATATGTCAAGCTATTTGCAAGCACAATTCCATTGGTTCTTACAGGTACTTACGCTCTTGATAATGGAAAACAAAGGCACAGATGATGTCATTAACATTTGTTTTTGTTTCTTTGTTATGTAGGTTATGTATTATAAAGCAGATACATGTAGATTACATGTTGCCATGCATCTGTTCAGTAATATATCACAGATGATTTCAAAATGTAGTTAGTAAGAACATTAGTGGCACTCTGCTAATGGCTTGTGATTTTTTTACCACATTTTGATGTGATCAAGGATCTACTCAGGACAGAAAAAAAAACCAGGCTCAATTGCATGGGGCAAGTAAATTTTGCTAATGTTAAAATGGAAGTTCGGTGTCGGGGTGGACAAGATAAATTAGCCTCAGTAGTCTTGTGAGTCTGAATGAAACTGTCACATTGAAAAATGATAATTTCCAGTCAGAGGACTACCAGATTAGTTACAGTCAAACTAAGTGAAGCGTACCTCTCAAGATTGCATTAATAAACTGATTATTTGAAACTTGTACCCGCTAGTCGTTTCAAGAATGCAATAATGAATTGATTATTCGAATATTGAACTCGCTCGTTCGATCCAAGAATACCGCTAACGGGTTCCGTTTTTGAAAAATCAATTCACTATTGCATTCTAGAAAAGACTAGTAGGTTTAAAACCTACTAGTCGCAACAGTGAATTGATTTTTCAAAAACGGAACCTGTTAGCAATATTCTTGGATTGAGTGAGCGAGTTCAATATTCGAATAATCAATTCATTATTGCATTCTTGAAACGACTAG
>JAHPZR010007031.1:17500-22500 GCA_019787425.1 Platygyra sinensis | reverse complement strand
GCTTGTAGCTTTAATTTTAATCGTGTTTAAATAAAGGTCATACATCGCTACCTACCTACCTACCTACCTACCTACCTACCTACCTACCTACCTACCTACCTACCTACCTACCTACCTACCTACCTACCTACCTACCTACCTACATACATACATACATACATACATACATACATACATGTACATACATACATATATACATACATACATGTGGATGCAAGGCAATTTTGGGCTAAGTAAGTAAGTAAGTAAGTAAAAACTTTATTACCAGCTAAAAGTACAAAATAGCTGGAAGTTGCCTCGCATACATGCTAGATTTTATTGTAATGCAAATGAGCAAAGTTGACTGTGAAAAGGGCTATTAAAGTGCATCTAACCCCAAAATACTTTTTTCGCTTACAAAAATTTCTGCGCCTGTTCGAAATGCACTGCGCCTTTTAAAACTAAATCTTGACTTTTTGTAGGCTGTAAAAGTTTCAAAATCTAGCCATCATCTGTCCCATGACCGAGCTAGTAAGTGGCATGGGTCTATTCCTGGTTTGACGTCAGAGACTTATTTGTATTGTCATAAGTCTTTGTAAACATGCATGCAAAGAATTTTGTGACGTCAAATCAGGAATAGACTCGTGCCCCTTACTAGCTCAGTCGTGGGACAGATGATGGCTAGATTTTTGAAACTTTTACAGCCTACAAAAAGTCAAGATGTAGTTTAAAAAGGCGCAGTGCGTTTTGAACAGGTGTAAAGATTTCTGTAAGCACAAAAAAAAGTATTTTGGGGTTAGGTGCACTTTAATGATAATTATCAGAAATCTGTAGGTGTAGGATTCATCACAAGTAATCAATTGTGATCAATTTTTCAATTAGTATCATCAATTTTGCTGATTCTAGCTTATCTTCTGAGCAACATTTAATCAAAAAGGAAAGAGCAAAAGATATAAGTAGAACTATGAAGTCATGAGTAAAATTGCATAAAAAAGAGAGCATCTTGCTAGCATGCATGTATAGGGGACTATCTTTTGGGGGTCTTTGGTAGTGCCTTTGAAATCATCATAAAAATGTCACAATAGAAATTTATACTCTCAAGCTAGCTCTAGAAGTTTCAAGTTATCAAGTTGATTTTATCAGATCTAGCAGTCATTAGAGAATCAATTGAAATTTGCTCTTTCTCTGTTTAATCTCACATTAGTGAAAAACTACATCCCTTAACACAATGTTTGATATATGTAGATTTCATTTGTCATGCATCTGTTCAGTATTAGTAGGGCTGGAAAAAAGTTGAAATTCACTTGCTCAGTGGACCAGTAAATTTCAGTTTTCATTTGTCCCCCCCAAAGCAGCCAGTGTGGAAATCAGAGGACAAATGCAGACAAAGTATGCTTGGATTCCTAACCAATCTATGATTCCAACCTTATTATTGTTACAGTCAAACTAAGTGAAGCATATCCCTCAAGATTGCATTAATGAACTGATTATTTGAAACTTGAACCAGCTAGTCGTTTCAAGAATGCAATAATGAATTGATTATTCGAATATTGAACTCGCTCACTCAATCCAAGAATATTGCTAACAGGTTCCGTTTTTGAAAAATCAATTCACTGTTGCGACTAGTAGGTTTTAAACCTACTAGTCTTTTCTAGAATGCAATAGTGAATTGATTTTTCAAAAACGGAACCCGTTAGCGGTATTCTTGGATCGAACGAGCGAGTTCAATATTCGAATAATCAATTCATTATTGCATTCTTGAAACGACTAGCGGGTACAAGTTTCAAATAATCAGTTTATTAATGCAATCTTGAGAGGTACGCTTCACTTAGTTTGACTGTAACTAATCTGGTAGTCCTCTGACTGGAAATTATCATTTTTCAATGTGACAGTTTCATTCAGACTCACAAGACTACTGAGGCTAATTTATCTTGTCCACCCCGACACCGAACTTCCATTTTAACATTAGCAAAATTTACTTGCCCCATGCAATTGAGCCTGGTTTTTTTTTCTGTCCTGAGTAGATCCTTGATCACATCAAAATGTGGTAAAAAAATCACAAGCCATTAGCAGAGTGCCACTAATGTTCTTACTAACTACATTTTGAAATCATCTGTGATATATTACTGAACAGATGCATGGCAACATGTAATCTACATGTATCTGCTTTATAATACATAACCTACATAACAAAGAAACAAAAACAAATGTTAATGACATCATCTGTGCCTTTGTTTTCCATTATCAAGAGCGTAAGTACCTGTAAGAACCAATGGAATTGTGCTTGCAAATAGCTTGACATATTATCTAACATTGTTTGATAGGATGGTGATTTGTTGTACTTGAATATTACAGTGTAGAAGATATTGAACACTAAATCTTTACTGCCACAGATTTTCTACATCCTGGGGCATTCAGTGCCTTCCAATTAGGGATACACTGTTTTTGTCACACAGTGGCTAGATGTACAACTACTGTAAGATCCGTTTGATTGATGAATTCTTATTTCAAATGTAACCTTGCTGTCAGCACTTTGATTTCAAAGGTCACAGAAATTGGAATGATAATAAACCAAATAATAACTCCAGTGTAACATTTGGTGATTGTTATCATACATGTACATGCAGAATCTCCTGATTCATACACAAACAGGCTTTTACATGTAGCAAGAATTTGAATAGTGGCCATTCAAAGTGTGCTATAGGGCCTGCTCAAATGAGCACTTTATAAGGCAACATATCAAAAATGAAATGCCTTTTTATAGAAAATGGCCGTCCATAGGATATGTGGTTGCCCATCCAGCTAAAAGCCTGTTTAACACAAATGTAACTTACATATTTAACAAAATGTTTTATTTTGCTTGAAGGATGAAGTAACATTGAGAGTGGTCAAGACATGCATAATCCTTGGTTTTGATACTTTAGAAGGAATAAAGAAACAACTGAGAAGTCTACAGTACTTGTGACTGTAAGGAGCCTGGTGCATTACACTCTAACATGGAGACCTTTAACACTTTGATATGCTTTGGCAGCTTTATGGCATAAATTCAACTGCAAACTTACTTCAGCCATTATTTTATTAAATGTTTCGAAATATTACCTACCTGTGTTAGTGTATTACCATTAAAACTAAATATCTTACTAGATAATTACGTTGATAATTATTGTCCAGTATAGCAGCTCTCAGCATAAGTTTTCATCATAGAAAGCAAACGCTATCTTTACAATAATGTAGTACCAGAACTTAGTTCTTAATAACCGAGCAGGATTAATCCATACATGTATGGGAGAATCTTGACCGACATTGCTGTGTTAGGTCTCTACACACAACTAAGGTCAAGATTCTTTCACGCAGACTAAGCTCAGTTAATAAGATGTCAATTATAAGCAAACAAGAAAAATGATATTGAACTAATGTAACTGGTTTTACTAGCTGACATATTTCTTGTGAACTGCGATGAGCTGAACTTAAATATGTGAAAGTTTGCTTGTCCTCTTCAGGGTTTTTTTTTATTTTTGTCATGTTTTTTTGGCACTTCCACAAATATTTTGAGACGAAAATAATCAATATTTGTATTTTAGTTTGAAACTTTTTCACCATAAAATGTAATCAGGCTAGATCTAAAATCTTCACGGCTGGCAATATTGATTTCAGTCAATCAAATTCATGAATTCAGTAGCTCCCAGTCCTAGTGAGACACAGACATGTAATGAAATAATTTATTAGCTTAGGCAGTGTTTGAGCCATAGCTCGTGCTTGCAACATTCTCCTCTTTGAGTGATGAGTTGTCTCTTAAAATTTGATGGCTGGGCCATAAGTGTTTCCCACGATCAGAAATATTTGTTGAGCCGGTTTCTTCTAAATAAATGTATTCATTTTTTGGTCAGGTAGCGTGTCACATTTTCATACAAAATTGTTTTCCAGCACCTTATAAATTGCTTTTAAAGACACTATTGTTTCATACTTTGCTCCTTGAACAACATTCCAAACCTGTCACGTACGTAGAAGCTGTAAGTGTCGAATGTTGTCAAATTACGCAGTTTCATCCACAGTTTTGGTTTGCCCGTATTTTTGAAGTGATATGAAATCCTGTTGTTCTACTAGATGATCTATATATTAATTATTTGCTGAATTACTGCAGGCTTTACCATCTTGTAAACTCATTCAAAAGCTGAATAATCAAATGATCATCACTTTTGCCATATTGGAAGTAGAATGAGACTTGCATCATTCCCATGTGACTGATTTCAGCAGATTTGCACGTGTTATTTACAGGCTCCCTTTCTCTATTTACATGTTGTTTACAGGCTCCCGTTTTTGATTTACATGCTATTTACAGGCTCCCTTTTTCGATTTAGAAGTTATTTACAGGCTCCCTTATTGGATTTACATCTTATTTGCAGGCTCCCTTTTTGGATTTACACGTCATTTGCAGGCTCCCTTTTTGGATTTACATGTTATTCACAAGCTCCCCTTTTCGATTTACATGTTATTTACAGGCTCCCTTTTTCAATTTACATCTTATTTACAGGCTTCCTTTTTCGATTTACATGTTTTTTACAGGCTCCCTTTTTTGATTTACATGTTATTTTACAGGCTCCCTTTTTGGATTTACATGTTATTTACAGGCTCCCTTTTGGATTTACATGTTATTTACAGGCTCCCTCTTTCGATTTACATGTTATTTACAGGCTCCCTTTTTTGATTTACATGTTATTTTACAGGCTCCCCTTTTCGATTTACATGTTATTTACAGGCTCCCTCTTTCAATTTACATGTTATTTACAGGGTCCCTCTTGTGATTTCCATGTTATTTACAGGCTCCCTTTTTCGATTTACATTATATTTACAGGCTCCCTTTTTCGATTTACATGTTATTTACAGTGATTTGACATCCTCCCTGTATGAAATTTACATGTTATTTGCGGGTTTCATGGTCAAATCACAAGAAATTTACAGGCTATTTACAGTATTGGCAGGAACAATTTACATGTCATTTACATGATCTTGTCCCTTTCCTT
>JAHPZR010007031.1:5000-10000 GCA_019787425.1 Platygyra sinensis | reverse complement strand
ATTTACAGTTAAATCCCAATGGGTCGGTACACTGTTGTGATCCGGTGCAGGCAACAAACGGACAGTTACAGCCGTTTCCGCTACTGTCAATCGTGTGAAAGTCATCACAATCTTTCCATTCACCTCTGTACTTGACCCTGTCGTAGCGCTTGGTAAACACTTGATCTAGAAAACAATTTTGTAGCAACTAACTTTACATCTGTGATGTTCAACTGTTATCAACAAAGGATACGGGGAGCCTCAATATTAAAAAATAAGGAATTTTTGGACTCGATTGATTTAAAATTCGTGACAGGTCAGTGTGAAAACAGTTTTGGCGATGAGCGATTTCCCTTGCTTTAAAAACAATAAAACATCCTTCAAGGCTTTAGTTGCCAAAGTATGTCTAGTTCCCTAAAACTTTCTAACCTCTTTCTTTTTTTTAACTCCATAGAAGCACGAAAAATATAAACATTTATTAATATTAGAGACGAGTTGGAAAGCTTGGAATCTGGTACGATTGCCGGGATAGTTATGTGCATAAGAAAAGTCACGGTGATGTAATCATCTCTCAGTAAGCAATGAGTAATCAGAAGAGCGAAAAAAGCGTGGAAAGTACATTACAAATAAGATAATTGCTTACAAGAGGACACGCTTTACAATTTACTTAAATTATGTTCGAACTCTGCCAACGTCGTATTATTTTAGAGTATATTTTGCGTATTCGAGTTATTCTTCTTGCATGAGAAGACTTCATTTGCAATGTTATAGTTTTCAAGTAGATAATCACCCTGAAAATTAAACACAACAGTAAACCCCAGTTACACACACTTGATTATATAAACGTGTTCAGTGTTCAAACTTTTCCATATTTACCCTTTTGCTTGGTATTGCCTTTCTTGTCTTTCTTGACGTGCTTGGCTTGAGCCAGTAAAAATGCCAGAGATACAAGTAGAAGTATACAAGTGTACTTGAAAGCCATCTTACCCTGAAAAAATTTAGAAAAAATGTTTATGTACTTAATTATTATTCCATTGATAAATTACATTACTACTGATGATCATAAGACAAAATAAGCAAAGTTTTGCTCAGAGTATAAAAGGCAGGGTAGATGTTGATTTAAAATACAAGGACCCCAAAAATCTTAAAACCCGCATTGCCTGGAATAGAACGAACCCCCGAAAAACTAATTATAACGCGCAAAGCTTTAAAATGTTATCTTTCCAGCACAGCTGTACCTAACAATAGCACTTTACGAAAATTTAGATGAAAGTTCGTGAAGAGTGTTACCTCACCAGTGTTATTGTTAAAGCTTGGAGCTCTTGACTGTAAAGGCTTGAACAGCAACTGAAAAGCCAGCACACATCGCGGATGATATAATAGCACTGGAAACAAAAGAAAGGCTGCCATTCCACCGGCAGGTAAACTATTCTTGGTGAAATAATTCAACACCAGCCGTTAATTGCTGGTGTAAAAATTAATCTAAATAAATTAAGAGCTTAAAATTGAAAATGTGGCTAAAACTGACATTTACAAGGCCCTTGGCAAAGCACTCATGTGCATTCGTAAGCCATTTTATTGCTGAAGAAGATCATAGTATTTTAACCAAAACGCGCTCACAAAAACGTTTTTTCGTCAGTGACAAAAAAATTAATTCTTATTATAAAGCGCGTTCTATATACCTTAAAATTTCGATACGATACCCCCTCCCCTCAATAAAGTGCCTCCTTGTGTGGAAGAAAGAAACAAAATTGAAGATCTCAATTCTCTCCGGTCAGGTAACACCAGGCCAGACACATTCATGGTAAAAACACAAACCTCTAACAGACCGTGCGAACTTCTTGTCAGACACACAAAACAGACACTGTACCTGCCCGAGAAAAACACCTGCCCAACACATCCGCGGAAAACACAGAAACTCTACCAGACCGAGAAAAAGCTCTCACTGACACACGAGTGAAGACACTCTCGTCAAGTAGAAACAAAATCTCTACCAGACCACAACTGACGCCTTGTGAGACTCAACTACAAGAAAGGAAAAGACTTTGAGCGAGATCTTGCCTTTAAGCCGTTGTAAAAAAGGGTAAAAATCTCTTGAGTTCACTGGTGTAGAACTATGCATAATAAAGTTAAATACCTTCCTAATGCTTTAAAACTAGACACTTTGAACTTAACACGGTGTATCTGAATTAAGCAGAATAGAAAGCATTGCCAATTTAACGCGGGTAGATGACAAAGGCTGACTTAAACAATTTCTGCGTCTAGAACCAAACATTTGGTTAAGAAAAGTTCTAGTTTTACGATCCAAATGTCTTCAGAAGATAGGCCATGACGAATTGACGTTTGAAATTAACCCTTTTCAGTTTATCATGCGTAAAAATTCCTTATTCTGGTTTGCTCAGAAAATTAAAAAATCTGTCCTGTTACGCTCTGTTAAATTTCAAGACTTGAAGACGAATGACCAGAAAATTCGTAGAAATATCGGATTACTTTCGTCTCGTCTGAACTTTAG
This sequence comes from Platygyra sinensis, assembly GCA_019787425.1. Taxonomy (NCBI): domain Eukaryota; kingdom Metazoa; phylum Cnidaria; class Anthozoa; order Scleractinia; family Merulinidae; genus Platygyra; species Platygyra sinensis. Next base: position 7,509 of record JAHPZR010007031.1, on the reverse strand, counting down.
AAAACAGGACGTTGAGAAATTCAGCTAAGCACATGGTTAGTATCGCGTGGGATACTTTAATTTGGTTTGAGCTACAGTCGCTGATTTTTGTCCAGCGAGCGATGTCAATGATTTCAACGATTTGCAAAGATCCTGAAGATGTCTTTAGAGGCGGACAACAATCGTAAAGATATTTATAGTAAATATATATACGAAACAATCTTATGGTTAGCTTGGATTTGAGGTGAACCCATTTGTGTGAGACTTCGCCGGCCATCTCAATTTTATTTAAAAGCTCTGTTAAAAGCTTCTCTACGTATAATAGTGTAAAATCTAAATACAAATATTCATTAATTGCCAACTATAATATTCTGTTTTACAAGATTGCCGAGTGAGGATCCGGTGCTCAGTCATATACGCGATTGATTGACGTCTTGAATTTCGCAATTGATTTAAACTTTCTGATGTTTTCGGGTAATGACTAAAGCACCGCTGTAACTGAAACTACGTTTTAAATAATTAGCGTTGTCAATTTACCGAAAGGGTTTCGCAAATCATGGCCTTTGCTTCGTTCGTTGAATAAATCCGGCCTGCAAGTACACGCGAGCTAAGTTTTATGGCCTAATGTTGTTTATGCATGCTACTCAATTCGCTTCGGACCTCCGTTTCTAATCTCGATCAACTACTGAGTTATGTGTATTGAATCCAGTTTGGGAGCGTAAAGCTCAGAAACTTTAGAAGAAAGCTTCGTTTCATTGAGACAACAGATTTTTTTATTTCTTTATTTCTTTATTTCTTTTTTACCACAAAATACAAATAACGATAAAACAAGACAGTGAAAGTGAAAGAGGCGAGGAAGCCCAAAAAGAAACCATGAGGCTTATTAAAAGTCATTGGGCTCCCTCAGAGTAAAAAAAAAAAGTTTAAAGTGACAGTAAGGCCAGGATCGAAAGTAAAATACAATGAAGGCAGGTATAAATTAACTAATTCGTAGACTGAGTTGACAACATATAAAATATGGTACATGTAACAATGTGTATAAAGATAATATCACTGAGACATGTGAAGGAAGATAACTATTCATAATAAGCACGTCTAAGTTAATCTGAGTTAAGAGCGTGTCCATGAAGAAGACAGGCAGGAGCAAGCAGGAGGTGATACAGCCCAAATCACCGATTTCACTCAAACTTGACACATATCTTGGATTTGGTGAGTGAATAATTGTGGCAAAAAAGTAGGTCAAAATATTTTATTCCCTTCAAGTTAGGCGTCCACCTGCAAAAATGGCCATTTGACACTAATTAAGCATTTTTAATAGGCCATCTTTGGCTTACGAGTATTTCCACAACAAGGAAAGTCATATCAGGAATACTAACTGGATCATGTTCTACTTGTGACTATATATCAGTCAAAAAGCACAGATGTTCATTTGAACTGGTAAATTTGATTTCTTTCCGTACCTTCATCTTAAGTAAAATGTATATTTCGTTATGTTGTGAATGTGAATAGTCTGTAAGGCTGGTTTGCACTCCTCACGCCAACAAAGATATATATATAGTAACCATTCAATGAACGACTAAGTCAAGAATCTGGGATGTGATAGATGATTAACATATAAACAATCTCGCGAAGATTTAGGTCTGTGCGGTTTCTCATTTGGGCGTTATTCGAAAACGTATTTAACCCAAATTTATACAGCTTTGTATGGAGACGCCATGTTTGTGGCCATCTGAAGGGCACCACATGGCGGTCATAAATTAACAGATAGATCTGTCATTAAAATTTTGCCATTGAAACAAAAACATTATTACTCTAGAGTTCCAATACATTGAAAGTAATCATTCAACTAGTGCAAGAACTGTTCATTAAGAAAAATCATGAGATATACCTTCTCTTAAGACCTACGCGAGATCCTTCTTGGGCCGCCATTTTAATGTCACGCAACCAATATTATTGTAATTCGTCAAGTTTTTAGAAGGTCTTATATTTGATGAAACTAACACTTCAGAAGGATTGGTAATTTTTAGTTTTGGAAAATTAATAAGCTACATGAAAGTCGAGAATTGAGCAAACATCTGCACTGGGCAAAACCAAAAACACATTATTCTAGCATGGATAGTGAGAACAACCAATGTAGTTCTCGAAAAAGCCATAAAAAGCTTTGCTATTTTTTGTGTGCTGGTATGATGTGAATAGCCTCTATTTAATGGCAAATATCTTCAATGAAATACCTGTAAATTGAGTGGCATGTCATTTCATTATGTAAAGTCACACCTGAATAGCTGATTAAATTACTAAGAGCCTTTGCCTGAGAGACCGGACAAGACTTGGAAATGAAGGTCGGCCGATTTTGCTTAAAATTGGTACACAAAGTCGTTATGTATGTAATATGCCAAAGTTTTAGCTACAACAACGTTTTTCCAGCCGAGTTCTGGATATCAGCCCCTCAGGGGTCCACATAGGCTTATTTTTAGTGAAATTTTGGCCACTTTTCAATCTCTTGTTTAGCAATGTACAATTAACTTCAGTC
>JAHPZR010007030.1:27500-28935 GCA_019787425.1 Platygyra sinensis | reverse complement strand
AGAATATATTTGGTTTCTTATTGACTCGGGCATTTTGCGCTCAATCCCCTTCCGAAGTAACAAGATAAACGAAACATTTCCGTACAGAAATTTCTGAAAGACATCTGCCGATAAGTGAAGTATTTAAAGGAAACTAAGAAACCAAATATCCTCTTCTAGAATTATTTGTTTTCGAGGTGGCTCTGCATGTCAATGAACAAACGTCAAAATAATGCTCGCGCTTTTTACTATAAGGCGTAAAACGAAACTGCAAAAAAACCGAGCGAAATAACTAAGGACGCATCAAATAATACGTCGTGATCATGTCAATAAATGTTTAAAAGGTTCAAAATGAACTTGCATTAAGAGTCGAACAATATCAGATTTACAAACGAATCGTCGACACTTCATAGAATAAGTTGTCTGATAGGTTTCATAATTCAATTGAAGAAGAAAAATGAAGGAAAGTTTTTTGATTGCTTGAATAAACACTTGATTAATTAACTTCAATGCAAGCTGTAGCATTTTCATATCTGGGTCAATTAAATAATTTTAGCAAGAAAATTGCTCTTTCAACGCACACATTTCAGATCATCTCAGAAAATAAAAGAAAATACTTCCAAATGTTCAGGTCTATTCGACTGCGAATCAAAGGACGTCTCGTTTAAGGCACCTCTTTAATTTCGTATCTAAAAATGCTAAGACTTCCGAGAGGTAGAAATAATTCTCCGACACGTAAAATTTTGATAGACAAACCGAAACAATTTTCCACGACCAGTCACTTTAATGTTGATTTTGAGTCAGGGCATTTCAGTTGCCCCTTCAACAGACAATTCACAATTATAAATTAAAATTAGGCCTTCGTAAAACTTAACTTAATGCCAATTAGGAGAACAAGACAAATTGGAATGTTCTACATTGATTTTTTTGGCCAATGTATACTAAAACAGAATTTTGTCCGATGATTGACATGATCACGTAAACAGTTAATCACGTAAACAGTTACTATCACATTTCCACATGCAGCGCCACCTTAAAATACTCAATGATCGTCGCCTAGTAACAGGATTTCAAAGTTTGGAGAGTTGAGTGATTGTTTTCAGCAATTTGGAATTTTCAGAAATATACAAAAAATTAAACTCGGCATTGCCAAAATACACGTAATAAAAATTGAAAATACCAAACCGGTAAAATATCAATTAGTCAAGTTGATGATCGCTTGAGCGAAGAAATAAATCTCTCCATAATTTGAAAACATGAACAAAACGATAACTCGAAAGCGGTTGAAACCTTTCCGTCAAAAATGGCAGAGCCAGTTAACAATTATTACTGAATTTAGTTTCCAGCTCGAATGTCACTCTAATGCATCTCTGCCGAGAAGAAAAAAAATAAAACTTTCAGCACACAAAAAATTTTGAGCTCGACTATCTCTTCTCTAGTTTCGAGGCTGCCATTT
>JAHPZR010007030.1:17500-22500 GCA_019787425.1 Platygyra sinensis | reverse complement strand
ACCAGCCTTACAGACTATTCACATTCACAACATAACGAAATATACATTTTACTTAAGATGAAGGTACGGAAAGAAATCAAATTTACCAGTTCAAATGAACATCTGTGCTTTTTGACTGATATATAGTCACAAGTAGAACATGATCCAGTTAGTATTCCTGATATGACTTTCCTTGTTGTGGAAATACTCGTAAGCCAAAGATGGCCTATTAAAAATGCTTAATTAGTGTCAAATGGCCATTTTTGCAGGTGGACGCCTAACTTGAAGGGAATAAAATATTTTGACCTACTTTTTTGCCACAATTATTCACTCACCAAATCCAAGATATGTGTCAAGTTTGAGTGAAATCGGTGATTTGGGCTGTATCACCTCCTGCTTGCTCCTGCCTGTCTTCTTCATGGACACGCTCTTAACTCAGATTAACTTAGACGTGCTTATTATGAATAGTTATCTTCCTTCACATGTCTCAGTGATATTATCTTTATACACATTGTTACATGTACCATATTTTATATGTTGTCAACTCAGTCTACGAATTAGTTAATTTATACCTGCCTTCATTGTATTTTACTTTCGATCCTGGCCTTACTGTCACTTTAAACTTTTTTTTTTTACTCTGAGGGAGCCCAATGACTTTTAATAAGCCTCATGGTTTCTTTTTGGGCTTCCTCGCCTCTTTCACTTTCACTGTCTTGTTTTATCGTTATTTGTATTTTGTGGTAAAAAAGAAATAAAGAAATAAAGAAATAAAAAAATCTGTTGTCTCAATGAAACGAAGCTTTCTTCTAAAGTTTCTGAGCTTTACGCTCCCAAACTGGATTCAATACACATAACTCAGTAGTTGATCGAGATTAGAAACGGAGGTCCGAAGCGAATTGAGTAGCATGCATAAACAACATTAGGCCATAAAACTTAGCTCGCGTGTACTTGCAGGCCGGATTTATTCAACGAACGAAGCAAAGGCCATGATTTGCGAAACCCTTTCGGTAAATTGACAACGCTAATTATTTAAAACGTAGTTTCAGTTACAGCGGTGCTTTAGTCATTACCCGAAAACATCAGAAAGTTTAAATCAATTGCGAAATTCAAGACGTCAATCAATCGCGTATATGACTGAGCACCGGATCCTCACTCGGCAATCTTGTAAAACAGAATATTATAGTTGGCAATTAATGAATATTTGTATTTAGATTTTACACTATTATACGTAGAGAAGCTTTTAACAGAGCTTTTAAATAAAATTGAGATGGCCGGCGAAGTCTCACACAAATGGGTTCACCTCAAATCCAAGCTAACCATAAGATTGTTTCGTATATATATTTACTATAAATATCTTTACGATTGTTGTCCGCCTCTAAAGACATCTTCAGGATCTTTGCAAATCGTTGAAATCATTGACATCGCTCGCTGGACAAAAATCAGCGACTGTAGCTCAAACCAAATTAAAGTATCCCACGCGATACTAACCATGTGCTTAGCTGAATTTCTCAACGTCCTGTTTTCTAAAGTTCAGACGAGACGAAAGTAATCCGATATTTCTACGAATTTTCTGGTCATTCGTCTTCAAGTCTTGAAATTTAACAGAGCGTAACAGGACAGATTTTTTAATTTTCTGAGCAAACCAGAATAAGGAATTTTTACGCATGATAAACTGAAAAGGGTTAATTTCAAACGTCAATTCGTCATGGCCTATCTTCTGAAGACATTTGGATCGTAAAACTAGAACTTTTCTTAACCAAATGTTTGGTTCTAGACGCAGAAATTGTTTAAGTCAGCCTTTGTCATCTACCCCGCGTTAAATTGGCAATGCTTTCTATTCTGCTTAATTCAGATACACCGTGTTAAGTTCAAAGTGTCTAGTTTTAAAGCATTAGGAAGGTATTTAACTTTATTATGCATAGTTCTACACCAGTGAACTCAAGAGATTTTTACCCTTTTTTACAACGGCTTAAAGGCAAGATCTCGCTCAAAGTCTTTTCCTTTCTTGTAGTTGAGTCTCACAAGGCGTCAGTTGTGGTCTGGTAGAGATTTTGTTTCTACTTGACGAGAGTGTCTTCACTCGTGTGTCAGTGAGAGCTTTTTCTCGGTCTGGTAGAGTTTCTGTGTTTTCCGCGGATGTGTTGGGCAGGTGTTTTTCTCGGGCAGGTACAGTGTCTGTTTTGTGTGTCTGACAAGAAGTTCGCACGGTCTGTTAGAGGTTTGTGTTTTTACCATGAATGTGTCTGGCCTGGTGTTACCTGACCGGAGAGAATTGAGATCTTCAATTTTGTTTCTTTCTTCCACACAAGGAGGCACTTTATTGAGGGGAGGGGGTATCGTATCGAAATTTTAAGGTATATAGAACGCGCTTTATAATAAGAATTAATTTTTTTGTCACTGACGAAAAAACGTTTTTGTGAGCGCGTTTTGGTTAAAATACTATGATCTTCTTCAGCAATAAAATGGCTTACGAATGCACATGAGTGCTTTGCCAAGGGCCTTGTAAATGTCAGTTTTAGCCACATTTTCAATTTTAAGCTCTTAATTTATTTAGATTAATTTTTACACCAGCAATTAACGGCTGGTGTTGAATTATTTCACCAAGAATAGTTTACCTGCCGGTGGAATGGCAGCCTTTCTTTTGTTTCCAGTGCTATTATATCATCCGCGATGTGTGCTGGCTTTTCAGTTGCTGTTCAAGCCTTTACAGTCAAGAGCTCCAAGCTTTAACAATAACACTGGTGAGGTAACACTCTTCACGAACTTTCATCTAAATTTTCGTAAAGTGCTATTGTTAGGTACAGCTGTGCTGGAAAGATAACATTTTAAAGCTTTGCGCGTTATAATTAGTTTTTCGGGGGTTCGTTCTATTCCAGGCAATGCGGGTTTTAAGATTTTTGGGGTCCTTGTATTTTAAATCAACATCTACCCTGCCTTTTATACTCTGAGCAAAACTTTGCTTATTTTGTCTTATGATCATCAGTAGTAATGTAATTTATCAATGGAATAATAATTAAGTACATAAACATTTTTTCTAAATTTTTTCAGGGTAAGATGGCTTTCAAGTACACTTGTATACTTCTACTTGTATCTCTGGCATTTTTACTGGCTCAAGCCAAGCACGTCAAGAAAGACAAGAAAGGCAATACCAAGCAAAAGGGTAAATATGGAAAAGTTTGAACACTGAACACGTTTATATAATCAAGTGTGTGTAACTGGGGTTTACTGTTGTGTTTAATTTTCAGGGTGATTATCTACTTGAAAACTATAACATTGCAAATGAAGTCTTCTCATGCAAGAAGAATAACTCGAATACGCAAAATATACTCTAAAATAATACGACGTTGGCAGAGTTCGAACATAATTTAAGTAAATTGTAAAGCGTGTCCTCTTGTAAGCAATTATCTTATTTGTAATGTACTTTCCACGCTTTTTTCGCTCTTCTGATTACTCATTGCTTACTGAGAGATGATTACATCACCGTGACTTTTCTTATGCACATAACTATCCCGGCAATCGTACCAGATTCCAAGCTTTCCAACTCGTCTCTAATATTAATAAATGTTTATATTTTTCGTGCTTCTATGGAGTTAAAAAAAAGAAAGAGGTTAGAAAGTTTTAGGGAACTAGACATACTTTGGCAACTAAAGCCTTGAAGGATGTTTTATTGTTTTTAAAGCAAGGGAAATCGCTCATCGCCAAAACTGTTTTCACACTGACCTGTCACGAATTTTAAATCAATCGAGTCCAAAAATTCCTTATTTTTTAATATTGAGGCTCCCCGTATCCTTTGTTGATAACAGTTGAACATCACAGATGTAAAGTTAGTTGCTACAAAATTGTTTTCTAGATCAAGTGTTTACCAAGCGCTACGACAGGGTCAAGTACAGAGGTGAATGGAAAGATTGTGATGACTTTCACACGATTGACAGTAGCGGAAACGGCTGTAACTGTCCGTTTGTTGCCTGCACCGGATCACAACAGTGTACCGACCCATTGGGATTTAACTGTAAATTTTTGCACAATAATGTTGATGTCAATGATATGACCAGGGAAGATTGTAAGTGTGAATATCTCAAATAATTTGCTATCACATTGTTAGACGATGTGTGATAAGACCTCTGAGTGCATTATGTCAATCATGGCTGTTTTTGTTTTAGTTTATAAAAGCTTTTGCAACACTTTTATAGTCATGCAAATAAAGCTTGTTGCTGTTGTTGTTGTTGATGATGTCTTGATGTCAATGTATCACAATGAATCTTAGCTACTTTTAAAAACTAGATCATTGGATAATACAAATCAAGAGTCTACATTGGCTAAGCCATCATGGCATTTGAGCCATCATACCATGTTCTAACAAGAGCAAGTCGTGCTGTAGCTACGAGTGTTGATCATTTGCAGTGCACAGCGGTCTCTTTCCAGTTTTACCGGTCAGTCATTTTTAAGTTGCTTGATGAGTGTTGTCCTTATAATTTTGGACCATGCGAAACAAAACTGTCACAATAAAACAATGATAACTCCTGAAGCCTGAGCGTTTTTGAAACGTTTGTGCACACCTCCCGAGTTCACAATTGTCACAGAGAGTGTATAGTATGGAAATACTTTACACATGTACCTGAGGCATATGGCTTCTACCATATTCGTCTCTTGCGTGAAAAACAAATTTTTTTAACTCCTAAATTATCAGTATGATAGATATTGACACCAATACACTTTATTGTCAGAATAAATGAAGAATGATCTTGTGTCGAGAGTGATTCAAAAGCCCTGTCTTTAGAAATGTTAATAACTGTACTGATATCCCTCAATGATTGAATCACAATGATTTAGATTACCAGGGCAACTTTCACTATAATTAAGCTGGTAAATTATTTTTCTCAGACATATAGCGATCTCCAATTATTGATGGTAATTCTATGTGCATTATATTCACCTGCCCTGTACATTATAACAATGTCTATACTCACCGGCTTTTAGTGTTACGTGCATAGCAACTATCTTTCGACATGCTTTGTAACCTG
>JAHPZR010007030.1:5000-10000 GCA_019787425.1 Platygyra sinensis | reverse complement strand
TCACATCCCAGATTCTTGACTTAGTCGTTCATTGAATGGTTACTATATATATCGTTGTTAGCGCGAGGAGAGCAAACCAGCCTTAAAGACTATATTCACATTCACAACACAACGAAATATGCACTATACTTAAGATGAAGGTACGAAGAGATATCAAATTTACCAGTTCAAATGAACATCTGTGCTTTTTGACTGATATATAGTCACAAGTAGAACATGATCCAGTTAGTATTCCTGATATAACTTTCCTTGTTGTGGAAATACTCGTAAGCCAAAGATGGCCTATTAAAAATGCTTAATTAGTGTCAAATGGCCATTTTTGCAGGTGGACGCCTAACTTGAAGGGAATAAAATATTTTGACCTACTTTTTTGCCACAATTATTCACTCACCAAACCCAAGGTTTGTGCCAAGTTTGAGTGAAATCGGTGATTTGAGCTGAATCACCTCTTGCTTGCTCCTGCCTGTTTTCTTCATGGACATGCTCTTGACTCAGATTAACTTAGACGTGCTTATTAAGAATAGTTATTTTTCTTCACCTTTATACACATTGTTACATGTACTATATTTTATCTGTTGTCAAATCAGTCTATGTAATTAGTTAAATTTATACTTGCCTTCATTGTATTTTACTTTCGATCTTGGCCTTACTGTCACTGTTAACTTTTGTTTACTCCGAGGGGAGCTCAATATCGTTAAGCCTCATGGTTTCTTTTTGGGCTTCCTCGCGGCTCTCATTTGCCGGCTTTTGTGTAACTGTCTTGTTTTATCGTTATTTGTATTTTGTGGTAAAAAAGAAATAAGGAAATAAAGAAATCTGTTGTCTCAATGAAACGAAGCTTTCTTCTAAAGTTTCTGAGCTTTACGCTCCCAAACTGGATTTTATACACATAATTCAGGTCGAGATTCTAACCATAACAGTGGCGGTCCTAAGCCAACTTAGTAGCATGTGAACAATATTAGGTCATAAAACCCCTTACTGACTTAGCTCGAGTCTACTTGCAGGCCGGATCTATTCAACGAACGAAGCACAGGCTATGATTTGCGTAAGCCTTTCGGTAAATTGACATTGATAACGCCGCGTACTAATTATTTGAAATGTAGCCGGTTTCAGTTGCAGCAGTGCTTTATTGGGGAATTCATTACCGAAAATATCAGAAAGTGTAAATAATTGCGAAGACTTACTAGTATAAATCAATAGCGTATATGAATCACTGGATCTTCACTTGGCAATCTTGTAAAACAGAACACGATAGTTCGTAATTAATAAATATTTTTATTTAGATTCTACACTATAATATGTACTGAAGATTTTAAACCGAGTTTTCAAATAAGATTGAGATGGCGAAGTCAAACGCAAGCGGTTCCTCGAATTTTCGATTCATATTCCAAGCTAGCCATAAGATTATTTTCGTATTTATGTAATCACTATAAATATCTTTAGGATTGTTGTCCACCTCCAAAAACATCTTCAGAATCTTAATTTGCAATTCCTTGAAATCATTTACATAGCTCGCTGGACAACTGTGGCTTAAAAACTAACCATGTGCTTAGCTATATCTCCGACTTCCTGTTTTCTAAAGTTCAGACGCGACGAATTAAAGTAATCAATATTTCCACGAATTTTCTGGTGCGTGACGGGAAAGATTTTTTAATTTTCCGACTAAACCAGAAATAAGCAATGTTTACTGTAAACTGAAAAGGGCTAATTTCAAACGTCAATTCATTAAGGCCTGTCTGCTGAAGGCATATTTTCTTAACACAAATGTTTGGTTCTAGGACCTAGAAAATGTTTAAGTCAGCCTTTGTCATCTGCCAAGCGTTAAATTGGCAATGCTTTCTCCTTTGCCTCAGATACACAAGGGCTAGGTGTGTAACTTCTAAAGTACTAGGTAGGTTTATTTAACTTTATTATGCATAGCGTTATACACCAGTGAACTCAAGAACTCAATTTTTCCCTTTTTTTTACAACGGTCTAAGGCAAGATCTCGCGCAAAGGTTTTTCCTTTCCTGTGGTCGAGTCTCACAAGGCGTCATTTGTGGTCTGGTAGAGATTTTGTTTCTGTGAGAGCTTTTTCTCAGTCTGGTAGAGTTTCTGTGTTTACCGCGGATGTGTTGGGCAGGTGTTTTTCTCGGGGAGGTACAGTGTCTGTTTTGTGTGTCTGACAAGAATTAAGTTCTCACGGTCTGCTAGAAGTTTATGTTTTTACAAGCAATGTGTTTGGCTTGGTGTTAGTTACCTCACCGAAGAGAATTGAGATCTTCAATTTTCTTTCTTTTCTTCTACACAAGGAGGGACTTTTTTTAATATGGATGGGGGGCGGGGGATTGGGGGAGGAGGTTATCGTATCAAAATTTTAAGGTATATAGAAAGCGCTTTATAATAAGAAAATAATTTTTTTTTGTTATCACTGACGAAAAAAACTTTTTGTGTGAGAACGTTTGGTTAAAATACTATGATCTTCTTCAGCAATAAAATGGCAAGCAAAGGAGCGCTTTAAAAGAGCTGCAGAAACGTCACTTGTGATTGCCAAGGGCCTTGTAAATGTCAGTTTTAGCCACATTTCCAATTTTAAGCTCTTAATTTATTTAGGTCAATTTTTACACCAGTAATCAACGGCTGGTGTTGAATTATTTCACCAAAAATAGTTTACCTGCCGGTGGAATGGCAGCCTTTCTTTTGTTTCCAAGGCTATTATATTATCCGCTATGTGTGCTGGCTTTTCAGTCGCTGTTCAAGCCCTTGCAGACAAGAACTCCAAACATTAAAATTTACTCAGGTAAGGTAATACTCTTCTCAAACTTTCATCGAAATTTTCATATAACTGCTAATATTAGGCACAGCTGTGCTGGAAAGAGAACTTTCAAAGAATTGCGCGTTATAATTAGTTTTGGCGGGTTCATTTTATTTCACGCAATGCGGGTTTTATGATTTTTAGGGTCCCTGTATTTTAAATGAACATCTACCTGTCTTTTACACTCTGAGCAAAACTTTGCTTCGTTTGTCCTATGATCACCAGTAGTGACGTAATTTATCAATGGAATAATAACTAAGTACATAAACATCTTTCAATTTTTTCAGGGAAAGATGGCCTTTAAGTACACTTGTACACTTCTACTTGTATCTCTGGCATTTTTACTGGCTCAAGCCAAGCACGTCAAGAAAGGACAAGAAAGGCAATACCAAGCAAAAGGGTAAATATCGAATTTCTACACCGAAAATATTTATATAATCAAGTATGTGTAATTGGGGTTTATTGTTGTTTGATGTGTTAACTTCTGGTTTTCAATTTTCAGGACCGGGGTGATTACAATATACTTGAAAACGATATCCTCGCAAAAAATCTACTCTAAAAGAAAAATTACCAACAATTGCAACTGAAATACTTTAAAATATAACCACGTTAATTGGCAGAGTTAGAACATAATTAAAATGAACTTGTAAAGCGTGTCCTCTTGTTGAAAGCAATTATCTTTTTTGCCATGTATTTTCCACGCTTTTTTTCTCTCTTCTGATTGGTCATTGCTTAGAGATCATTACATCACCGTGACCTTTCTTATGCACATAACTATCCAATCGTCCCAGATCCCAAGCTTTCCATCTCGTTTCGAATATTAAGAAAAGTTGATTGGTCAAAAATTAAACCATTATTCTCAGTGCCAACCCGGAAAGATAAATCGCAGTTCACAAATCACGATAGCATTGCACAAACTTGTCAAGAAATTCTTTATTCTATATGACCAAAATGCTTAACCGCTTTCTTCGCCCTTCCATTCATCATTTATACCGGCAAAGTTCGAAATTCTAACTCGATGCAGAGACAGTGGACAAACAGCTAATCTGTAGAGTTGCACTGAGAATTCCCATTTATCAACTTGACCTAGATAATAAAATACAAAATATTTTCCGTGTTTCTGTGGAGTTAAAAAAAAGAAAAAGGGTTGCGGAACGTTTTAGGGAATTAGACGTAATTTGGCAACAAAAGCCTCTAAGGATGTTTTATTGTTTCAGAGCTGTTTGGAGTTTTCCCAAAGTTTCGCATACGCGTAGAAAAGTTTTCTGTTTCTTTCGGAAGGAAGGGAAATCACTCATCAGCAGTTTTCATAACTCTCAAAAACTTTAAATCAATCGTGGCCAGAAATGTCTTATTAGTTAGGACTAAGGCTCTCCGTATCGTTTGCTTTTAATAACAGTTGAACATCAATGATGTAAAATTTAGTTGCTACATATTTGTTCTTTTAGATCCGCAAAAATATAAAACGTATTACGACAGGGTCAAGTACAAAGGTCAATGGAAAGATTGTGATGACTATAACACAAATGATAGTAGTGGAACCGGCTGTAACTGTCCGTTTGTTGCCTGCACCGGATCACAACAATGTACCACCCTATCAGGAATTAACTGTCGATTCTTGCACAAAAATGTTGATGTCAATAATATGACCAGGGAAGATTGTGCTTGTGAATATCTCGGCAAATAATTTGGTATCACATTATTAGATCATGTTTGATAAGGCTTCTGAGTGCATTATGTCAATCATGGCTGTTTCTGTATTAGTTTATAAAAGCTTTTGCAACACTGTATGCATTTATAGTCACGCAAATAAAGCTTGTTCCTGTTGTTGCTGTCTTGATATCTTGTATGGCCATGTACCACAAAGAATGTTAGCTATTATTAAAAACTAGATCACTGAATAATTAAAATCAAGGGTCTTCATTGGCTAAGCCATCATGACATTTGAGCTATTATACCATGCTCTAAAAATATAACAAGGGTACCCGTAATTTTGGGGAGAGTTTCATCTTTATTTTATTTCAGTTTTCTATATTTTGGGGCCATTTTTAATAAAACAATTATTCCACTCGCGCTTGTTGGATATGAGATGATTATAGCGGAGTTCGCGCTACGCGCCGCGTTGGCTAGCTGCCATCTCGTACCCAACGCGCGCGCTCGTGAAATAATTGTTAATTAAATTCTCCTTTCTCTGAACTGCAAAACT
>JAHPZR010007029.1:2500-33506 GCA_019787425.1 Platygyra sinensis | reverse complement strand
TGAAAATCGCATGACCCACCCCTAATAAAACGTGGCATTATTGTTTGCATAAGGCAACAAAATCATATTTTCTGCATGGAATTGTGGTGTTGTTTACGTTTTGGATTTTTTCTTAACAAGAACAGAAAACCATTTGAAAATAGCATTCTTTTCCTTCACTTTTGCAACTCTAGTTCATGTCCATAAACTTCAAAACAACTTAACGGTAGACCTTTTACATTTGGCCTTTCGTCTCGCTGCCTGTGGAGCAGGTGAACAAGTCTGTAGTGAGTTCTGGACTCACACATCCAGCAAACTGCAAGTCCTAGGCCCAAGTGTGAGTCCCAGATCCATGAGCATGTGTCCCGTGCCCATGGGAACAAATGGCATGTAGACACAAGTTGGTCATTTGCTGTTCTTGAAGACCAGCAAGACTAACGAGCGCAGTATTGTAAAAATTTCTGCCCTGGTACTTCCGTTAGACTTCTTAGCTTTCTTAAATATTTTACAATACGTGAGATTGCCATCTCTATCATACACCAGCCATGTGTAGTTTTTCAGCCACGGTTCGAAAAAATGTTCGTCCTTTGGGACTGTAAGGAGTTGCCTCTCCTCTCGATTTTGGCAAATGTGTATAAAACAGGATGACCCACCCCCATGGGTAGCTGAGCATTGAACGACCTACCCCTTACCACGGGCTGAAAAACTGATGACCCACTCCATCTCTGCTCTGGGCCACCCACCTAATACATTTTGACCAGTTCCTTATCATATGAGAGCTCGAGTAATTAAAGATTTACACTACTCGTGAAATCTGAAAATTCTTTCAGATTGCACTTGCACAAAGGCTCGTCCAGTTTTTGAGAGAACTTTTAAATATCACTCGTATTGCAAATCGTTCATATGTTTGATTACCTTTACTTATTTCTGCGCAACTCGTTCGAATGTTCTGTGGCCCTTTCGAAGCTCAGAGTAGTTTCTTGTACTTCTTTGAGTCAAACAGGTGCCTAAAGAAACAGTTTTCCTCATGGTCGCTAGGTTGGGTTGATTTTATACCATCCTTGCATTACCCAGGAAAATAACACGCACATGTATGTAAAAATGTTTAGTAACTCGTGTGTTAAGAACTTTACACAAATGCTAAATGGTCTACATTTTAACTTAATTATTGTGAGTGAAATACAGCCATTGTTCGTTGTAATTTATAACATACCGTAAACCCTCATATTAGCTCCCACGGCGCTTATTTCAAATTTTGGAGAAGACGGGGGTGCCCTTTCGAGGGAGGCACTTAATCGGGGGGTGGGGGGTGGGGTGGTTTATGATTTGGCCGATAGGAGAGTCGCCTATTTGAGATAAAGCGCTAATTCGAGGATTTACGGTATTGTAGTACAAGATACTGAAGTAGTTAATTTATAAGTTTGCAACCGTATGTAAACTTACGTACACTAGCATTAAGCATTCACTCAGCTTTAAGAGTACAAAGCGGCAATCATGTCTCTGTTTTTCTGTGTGTTTTGAGGAAAATCAAGTTTGGCAACAACAGCTCTTCGCAGTACTTGATCTCCATCACTAATCGTTATCTCACTGTATGGAATCTTCTTTCGTGTACAGGTAAGGTGAAAGTAATTGTGTTTCTATAACGGCTTGCTTTCAAGCATCTGAGACGTTGCATTTTGTTTAGTTTTCCCTTCGCTTCTACGCTTAAAGCAATCAGGCAAACAAACAGACGGACAGAAAGGCAGTCAGTCAGACAGACCCAGAGACAGATAGACAGCTAGGAAGATAGATACATATACAGACAGATATCTCCCATGTTTTTAAATTCTATCTTTGCTATTTTTCTTGTTTTTAGTTTGGTGGAGTATTGAAGCCCCTGTGACGTGTTTGGCCTCTGATCCACAAACAAATCTAATCGGCGTGTTTGTTTCATTTAACAAGAACAAGGCACACTGTGAGTAATGTACACGTATCTAGTTCTTCAATAATAATTATTATATAAAAGTCAGTGGCGTACCGAGTAGTAACAAATTGATAAAACGATACGATATCCTCACATGTGAAGATATCGATGATTTCAGTGATATGAAGTTTTTCTCTTAAATTGTACTTAAATTCGATGGTGTATCATCGAAACATGTTCGGGTCTTCCTCGGAAGTCTTCGGCAATCTTTGGAAATTCTCGGAAAATGTTCGGGAACGGAAAATCTTCGGAAATCTTCGGAAAATCATCAAAACCGCCGTCATCAGTATGTTTATATAATACAAAGAACATAACACGTTAGCTCGGAAATATGAATTTTATGTTCTCGTGGCAAGAACAAGATGTTTCCTTGCCACTTGCCACCGTGTTATATCCTCTATTTCCGCTACTGTCGTGTGACCCAATACCATGGCTGTCCTTCATACTGGTGGTTTTCCTTTAGTTGTTCTTTTGTGAGCTTTTCACGATTTTAGAAAAAAAATAAAAACAATTAAGCACACACAAGGCTCCTTTTATGTACCTCTTCATTTCTACCAGCAGTCTGGAAGACCGAGATATTAAAAGTTACATGGAGTTTAATTGCGTCTGCAGTCGTAGTTGTTGAGTCTTTGATTGCCTGGGAAGTTTGTGGAACCAACATGGGGATGTTAAAGAGTGTTAGGATTTCTAGTAAAAAAAAAATCAGTCGAGAATTTGGCAGTGTCGTCGACGGTCTGGTGGATATGATTCCAGCTTGGTAGTCCGATTTCTCTTCGCGCCAACTCTTTTTAACTGTTTGTGTGTGATTTCTACGTCTTGTATAAAAAATGATAAGTCTCACAGGGTCTAAAGCGATAATATGTAGCTCCTTCCTTTTCGGAGGCGACTAAGTAGCCCTGCCTAGTTTCTGCGTATCTCTGCTGTCCAAAGTCAGTACTGGCGCACTAAACTTTGGACTGTTGACAAATCCTTGCTGTGCCATCTACACGATTAAATACATTTGTTACATAAACATTCCTAGTTTAGATCAGGCTTTACGGTCAATCGTAATCGTAACCGCCTGGTTATCTCAAGTGGCAGAGCGCCGGACTGCTGTGCGGGTGGTCGAGGGTTCTAGCGCCAGACCGCACCAACACTCAGGGTCTTAAAATAACTTAGGAGAACGTGCTGCCTTTGCAATTATATCTGCAAATGATTAGACGTTCAGGTCTTCTCGGATAGGGACAATAAACCGTAGGCCTCGTCTCCTGCATCTTCGATGTTATGGTTATCAGGGACGTAAAAGAGCCCGCACTAAAATGGACTACTAAAAGCATTTTTTTGAAATGTAACAAACAACAGATGTTTATATAACATTTTCTTGGCGTTTCGTTTTCTTTCAGTGTACGTTTTTGACCCAGCCTCTCCTCGTCCTGTTGCGGTACAGTCCAATGTGTCTAAAAAGGCAGATGTAGTGTCAGCGGCATTTGACCCTGGTTCCTTGTCCTGCAGCAGCGCAAGAGACCATCCGATTAAAATGTCCAAACTGTACTTCTTGAATTACAACCAGGTAAGATTATTATGCCTTACTTACTGTTGTAATTACCGTACACGAAAGGGTTGCCAGAATTAAAGGTTGCCGGTGTTTCGAAACAACTAGACAACATGTATATACAGTACACCAATTAACTTCCAATTTAGAAGATCTGACAAAACCTATAACGTACTGTATTACTGCGCCTCTCAATACTGACACGCGGACTCAAATTCGAAGCTTAGCCGGCAACTGCGTTTTTTGCTACCGTCAGTGAAATGTTCGGCGGCTCCTCCCAGCTTCCGACTACTGCTGAGCTCGTGGTACTCAAATCATTGAGCACAGTTCAAACAACCAAAGAGCGCTCGGCGGTAGTCGTATCTGTTCGAAGCCCCGAACATTTTGTTGACGGTAGCGGAAATTTGTCGGATGAGCTTTGAATTTTAGAGTCCGCATGTTATTGAAAGACGCAGTAAGAAATTATTTTTTTGTGGCAAAAGATGTGGGGCAGAAGATATCAGAATATAACTCTAGTTTAACGATACTCGCGACTGCAAGACTGGTTGCATGAAACATTGTTTCGTTTTTCCTGGCTTTTGATTCAGATTTTGACAAGAAATGCCTATCTTATTTTGCCAGTTTTTCCTCTCCCTATCATGATCTTGTGGCCCTATCGAAGCCTGCTACAGTTAATGTATACTGCTAGTGGGTGAAACAGAGGCCAACAGAAACATTTTCCAAAGGTCGCTGGTTAGTTTTTTTGTCACCGACTTCTCAGCATTACCCAGGAACATTACATATCAACATTAATACATCCTTCTCTTTAACTCATGTTGTGCGAGCGACTACTTACAGTAGTAGCTGTAGGATCTTTTTAAATGGACTATGTTGACGATGTCACGCTTTTCCGATTTTTTCATTCAAACAAAATATAAACTGTGTCGCTCGATTTATCGCGCCAATTTTACTGAATACGCGAGTTTCGTAAGAATCTGTTTCAAACTCATGGAAATATTGGACCCCAAGTTTGCCAAAGAAATGTATGCTAGGGCGGACCCCAAGTGTGCCAAAGAAATGTATGCTGGGGCATGAAACCTCGCAAGTCCACTAAATTCCGCGCGAAAAATTTGTTTTTTGGGGTGGTTTTTTGCCTATATGTTGCTGATTTTGCGTGACATCGTCGAAGATGTTCAAAGTGTGGCATGATGACGCCATACAGAAATCTGTTTACTTCATTTTAGGAACTGTTCACTCTGGATTATGGTGAACCCACAGATGACGACGGCCAGGCCATGTCACGGGTGAGCGACATTTCTTCTTATACAAAGTGTTAAATTTTTTTCCTCCATTAGCGCAGTTTTGGTTGGAGTTTTCACAGAGTGACCTTTGCTTACTAGACAACTAAAAAGAGAGTTGCGTAGCTGTCCTGGCCTGTTCATCTTGCAAACCTTTAGTGAGAAAATATCGCGCTCATCTGAGTGTAACTATGCCTCTGTAGTGCAACACGTGCGTGGCATTTACTGCACACGTGCTTTAAACCAATGAATGCCACCGAAAACCTATCCACCTGACCAATGAATGAGAAGCCTCTGTTTTGTAGGATATTTTCTCAGCTGCTCTGTTGTTGCAGGGATCCATTGCTGGCCCGGTTGAAGAGCAGACAGAATTTTTCAAGATCTTTGGACAGCCCGCAAAAAGTAGTAAGTACTAGAAACTGTTGTCTTTCGCCAGATGAACTTTGTTTCAAACGTTTCTCTTTAATGAAAAGGTAAATCTTTGATAACTGCGTTTCAGAGGGTGAATCGACATCGGAGCAGAGCGTCGGAAGAAGTGTCAAGGGGACTCCGTCTAGCTCTGTTGTCAGACAGGTAAGTTCTTTTACAGATCAATAAGTAGCTTTGCGGTGGTCTGATAAATGTGCAACACCCAACATCGAGCGAGTTGTTCAAGAGTGAGCCATGCAGGCGCTATTGTGTTGTGTTCGTCGGGCGAGATACTTGACTAACACGCCATGTCCCCACCCAGGTATGCTGGACTTGTCCCAACCCAGGTGTATTTAAAGGAGCACTGTCACAGGAGTTTTGCTGTTTTCAACTTCATTCATTGCTGAAATCTTTACCTGGTACCTTTACTCGTTCCCAAAATGCTCAAATGGACTAACAGAAACATATCAAACGAGTGGTGGCTCAGAGAGCAAACCATAATGAATTTCTGGCAATATTTTCAAGGAATGGCTCTAGAAATTGAAAAAACTGGCTAGTTTTTTCAAATTTCAATCCATTTCCATCCTTGCCATGCCAAGTGATAGGCAGCAATAAA
The DNA here is from genome assembly GCA_019787425.1 of Platygyra sinensis. Taxonomy (NCBI): domain Eukaryota; kingdom Metazoa; phylum Cnidaria; class Anthozoa; order Scleractinia; family Merulinidae; genus Platygyra; species Platygyra sinensis. Next base: position 27,732 of record JAHPZR010007029.1, on the reverse strand, counting down.
TGATTTCGGTGTAGTGATAAAGTCCTAGGTAACAAAATTGCATCATTATTTTGGGTTTCGATTGATGCAGGAACATATCGCCGGCATTGTAAAATGACGCTATATACCGTGACAGTGCCACTTAAAGACAGGCCTAGACAAATTGTCGAAGCAACCTGACCAAATTTTTCGGGGGAGGGGATTGGGGTTAACCGCGATGGACTGACCACTGGTGTAAGACTGCATGCGATCCCGGTGGCCCATCAGGCTATCTTGTACCTCCCACCCTCCCATAACTATAAGTCAACTTACTTTACGCTTCATTAACCGTTGGAGCGAGCACCATCAACATAAGCAAACATCTTTTAATTGATAATGAACTTGAAGTCGTATTTGCTTCTTTTTCGCAGATGTTGCAGACCCCCTCACATGTTCTACCTTCAGTTACTTCGCTGTGTTCATCATTCCTGAAGTCGTTGCTTGTCAGCAAACAAAGCTCGCAAAGGTATCAGTAACTTGTGGTTCCCTTCGCAGCAGTTGTCGAGCTGGCCACGCAATGCTTCACGAAATGTGTTGCGTTACCAAAGAAGGGTCGTGAGGGACACCGAATATCTTCCTCTTTTGACCATTTTGTGCGGAATTTAACTTCAAGGTTTTAATCTGTTGGTTTTTTTTTTACTTTTTTTAGGGACGATCAAGTTGAGGACGAAGATGATGCAAGTGAAGAGGAAGGTACATGTTCATTATTACAAGCTTCAGGATTCGTAGGACCCTTTACAAACCCTCCTCGAAACCGAGAATTTAGTGAAAGTGTTTTTTCACGTGCTGTTTACAGGAGACGTTCTGGCTTGCAAGTTTAGTTGACTTCACCTGATTAAAAAGCACTTTTCGTTTCAATTGTTCTAGTTACCGTGCTTCTCTTTCTAAATATCTCCATCAAGTCGAGGAATTATATTTATTTAAAGAGGAAAACAGTGACTCTTAACTCTTTGTAATCTCTTTAAAATCGCCTGAAACTCGACAGCAACATCTGAAATTCTCAAAGGAAACTTCCTCTCGTTTTCGTTTATTCCCATACAAACTACTGTACTTTCGTTGTTTAGCAATATAACGACGCTTGCATAATGAGCTGGGGTTATCCGTGTATAAGCGACAAAAAACTTTAAATCTCTTTTACTTTACTATTTGTGCTTTATAGATGAAAAAATGGAAGAGGAAGATGACAGCGATTTGGAAACGCGCTTTACCGGTGGAGCTTCAGCACAACCTGTTGTGAACTCTCCTGTAGAAATGTTGGATATTGATGACTCGCAGAGGCGTCGACTTGATACTGGACAGAGTTCTCACTTGGACAATGTGAATTTCAACTGGCTTCAAGACTATTTCGCATCTTCTTGAGCATTTAGCGTTCTGTAATCTTGGTGCCCGTTAATCAGATTATTGAATCTTTTAATGTTCAATTTGAATAAACTGACGTTTTCCTCCCGCTGATACCAACTCGTTGCCAATCTCTTGGTATTTGAAAAGAGTGGAACGAGCTTGGACTAGGCTCAAGTGCATATAAAGTGTAAATAAAGCTCTCTCTTTCTGTTGCTTTGTTTTTGTCTCATTGTGGATGTTAAATCCTTAAGTAGTCCAATATCGAAGGTATACGCTGTAACCCATGGCCGTCATGTTGCGCAACGTCGTCGTCGTTGGGCGCACGCGCCTGCGATCCATGCCGCTAGCCAGGTTGACCTTGAGAAAAAAGTTACATTGCCTGATTTCATACCGTGAAGGACTAGGTACGAGTCTGTAAATTATAGGATTAGCAACTATTGATCCACATAGTCATAAAGTGCAGACCAAGCTTTACAAAATCCTTAAGTTTGGTGTACATAGACCCATTTCTTTGTCAACTTTGACATTTTGAAATGGTTGTATCCTGCTTTCTATTTGGTCTATTTACACCAAAGTTGGGGATTTTGTAAAACTTGGTCTGCACTTTATGACTATGTGGATCAATAGTTGCTGATCCCATAATTTACAGACTCGTTCCTAGGCCTTCACGGTATGAAATCAGGCAATGGGTTTCTATCTGTATTCATACATGTGATCCTGTACCTATAGTTCTGGTGCTTAGCTTGGCCTTCCGGAGCCCCGCTATCATAGTTCTACTCTAAGAAACCCTCTAAACGAGTGAGAACCAAAGCTCGTTCCCAGGATCTCTCCCCCCCCTTCCCGCACTCGCCCCAGGGGGCGGTATTTTGAGAAACCCTGGGAAGGAGATTAGTGAGTAGCCCCTCGCTTGACAACCTTTTTCTTAGAGGGGAAGAGAGAAATCCTGGACGTTGTATGGTAGATTCATGAGCTCGAAAAACGTAATTCAAGGTTCGGTCCTCGATGTCAGTCATAATTCGCCCTCCACAGTACCCATCAGCTAGACGCATCGCCCGGGATTAAACACTGAGGCGGACGACAGACAGCTGACACTAGTTGGTTCGAGTTGTGTTAGGTAAGCGTTTTGGGTCTTCTTGTAATTGGAATTAGGTGAATGTTAATAAATAATTAATTGCTAATTAATAAAAATGATACCCAGATAGCAGTGACCCAAGCAAACCATCAAAAAGATCTTTTCACGGTTAATTTTTCTCGTTTACGAGGCAATTTCGGGCTATTTTATTGTTTTAGCCCGAAATTGCCTCGCATCCACTTTGGATTGCATTGTAATGCAAATGAGAGAAATTAACCGTGGAAAGGGCTATTGTAAAACAAAATGTGTCAGACGAACGTCATAACATGAGCGACCACTGTACAAGGGAGACGTGGGCTTTTGGTGCGCGAATTTTCTCTTTCAGTAACTACCTCTGCTTGTTTACTGTCGCTCTCTCTATTGCGGTCTTAGTCCCCTCCCAGGAGACTAGCGCCGGCTCCTTAATTTCATGTGCAACGGCCTGTGATCGACCCTACTTCAATTAGTACTACATCCTGTCAGGTCTATCCTGTCGCTCATAGAATGTTCTGTAGATAGTTTTTTTTATTGTCACGCAGCGAACAAATAACTCAAAAACTGTTCGGTGGATAGAGTCAAGAAAATTGTAATGCTATAGGAGGTTGGTAAAGAAGGCACTTCTCCAAGGTTTAGGTTTCTGCGTTATGCGTTTTCCCAAACTTCGAAAATTCGTCGAAATGTTTTGAGCAAATTTACAGAGTCCAGTATGGAGCTGCCATGTTGGTGGAGCACATGTGCTCTACCAACATGGCGGCTGGAAAATAGTGTGAACTGAAACTTACTTTGGCTATCCAGCCGACTTATTATCAATACAGAACCAACAAAAATTTACACAAGCTTTTTTCCTAGCACTTTAATTCCTAAAAAGGCTAACAATCACTAGATAAGTGTATATTCAGTTTTTCCACAAACGTGATTGGAGCGGTATGCCACGCACCGCCCTAACTCTGAACTTGAAACTGCGCTCGTTTCCAAACCATGCACGCTATTGAGCCGAAAAGTTGTAAACAGATATAAATTAAGATCCCCTTATGTCTGATGAGGATAAAAACTTTCTTGGCATGGCTCTTAGGTTTTGTATTTTGGAATTGACAACGTCACGAGAAAACGATCTATCGCAATACAATGGTGAAATGACAGTTAAAACAAGAATAAATTCTATCATAAAACTCTTCCTGAAAATTGAAGTTGATCTTAACTACAAGTATTAACAGTCCGGAATGTTTCTCTCCGCAACAACACGTATCTCTGGTATCTCACAAAGTGAAATCGGAATTGTTGATTGGCTTTTTTAAACCCGGAAGTTGTTCTTGATAAGTTATATTTAGCTACTCGGAAGCAGTTTAGTATTTGGTTATTTAAAAACATACCGAAACACTGCAATCGCGAGCATCACTGCAACAAGGGCCAGAAGAAATCTTTCTAGTCGGAGACTCATGAAGAAAGAGAAAGCTCCAGTTAACCCGCTTCTTGGATTGTTTCGAGATGCCTGCTCAACTGTGGCACTTGTGTAGTCTTCAGACACCGACAGAGTCCTGTACAACACTCGAACTTCTGTTTCCCTCAGTCCGTTCTCTCTAACCGCTATTTCTCTCGCAAATCGTTTAGCAAACTCTAAACAGTCGTCAATGATCAACCGATAACGCGGTGGAACTACGGTGAGGCAAAGCAACTGAAGATAAAAGTACGCCATTGCAGTCTCGCCAACATAGAAACTCCGGGATTTCTGCAGCCATGGCATATAATACATGTTACGAGCCAAAATATAATTGGTGTTGGAATCATCCAGACAAATGTGATATTGCTGTAGCGGTATGGTGGTAGCCATCCTTTTAGTAGATTCGCTGTCCTCCTTGAGTGTGAGGGCAGGTCCATCTATCATCTGTCCCCAAACAGGCGGAAATAAAAGAGTATCGAACAGTTCTTTATCAACAACAACGATCGACGCATGGCCTTTGTATATTGTGATGAAAACGTATTTATCTTTTTCTGGTGACATCTCGTTTTTTGCTGCTTCTAAATCGAAGACGCTTTTGCCTTGTCTTCGCAAACGCTGAGCGATCTTAACCATGTTCTCCTCAAACAGACTCTTGTCAATATTTTCTCCGAACAACACTTCCTCGTCTTGATTGCCCGCCATTTTGGAACGTGTAGACCGGAAGTAACATGAGAGCGAGACCATCTGCTCTGCGTGTTATATAAGGAGCTCACGATCACGTGCAACGGAAAAAGTTGAAAAACTGTCCATAAATTTATTGAACTAAGTTTGAAGCGAACATAACTAGCTTTGGTTGTTATTTTCGTAGTAAATGCTGGTCCTGTTATTTTCCCCTTAGAAAAAAGAAAAAAAAGACATCGGTGACTGTGAGGTTTTTTACATTCTCTGGCATGTGCTATGCTCAGTCCCCATTCTGGATCACAAAGTGTACCAACGTAAGCCTCGGTTATTTATTTTACACTATTGGTATAACAGCAGTGGTAAACTGTAATTTATGATACAAGAAAATAACGGCACATTTAAAGAGTCGCCATTAGGTTGGGGGTGGGGTGGGGTGGGTTAGGGTTTCAAATTATGCTTAACCAAGAAATACATCGTGTACAATGTAACTGAACGCGCTCTCAAAAACTAAATACAATGTACTTGTTTGCACATCACAGTCGGGTTCCCTTTGTAAGTGGATAATTTGCTCATGGAACAAAGAATCAGCCATTGTCATCAAGCACAGCTCTATCTGTGTCCTTTGATCTCAACTTGTGTCATCGTGCTGGAATTCGCGACAATTTTCATCCCGGATCTCAGTTGTGTCATGGTCACCTTGTTCATCATCATCAAGGGTGACATGGATAGGCCCGATTTCTGCCGCTTGTTGTTTTTGAAATACAGTACTCTCGGTTTAGTTCCATTCACTCGTCTTCCATAAGACATATATAGATCGACACACGTTAAAGTAAACCAACTCTGATAGAAATGGTGAACACATATCACATAGCTTATTTTATTTATTTTACTTGAGTGGAAATGTTTTATTGGCAGGTCTCTCGGTGCTTTGAGAGTTTCAAATTAATGCAAATGTCGGTCAATCTACATGTTCCCGCAAGCAAATAACACTTTTTATTTGTATAGTTTTAATTTCAAGCCGACATAAAAGTCCAATACGAAATATGTTCCGTGCAATACATACAGCGTAGGTAATATTATTGTGGATGAATGCGGGCATAATGGCAATATTGGAATTGAGTTAACCACAAAAGAGCATCGTAAAATTAAGATTTAAATTTACAGGAAGTTCTGTGCATGTTACACGAGTCATTATCATTTCACCGCCGTTTTTCATATATGTTTGAGTTTAATGGAGGTAGATTGGAGGCGGAGAAGTCAAAACCTATTACACTAGAAAAACGACATACGAAGTCTTTTCCTCCGACCTATGAGATCTGTCAAGACAATTCAAACTGAAATAAAAGTGATGAAACAAAGTAAAATTCTAAATGATATTTCCTTCCTCCAATGTAAAGATAAAACTGAATATTAAACGCGCGCTTTCATTTCCTCTCTACGTGTGACAAAAATCTTTTATTATATTGCGTCGACCTTTGTTCTCACAAATTTAATTTAACGAACAATTTGTTTTCAAGTTTGCCCTGAGCTAACGTCCTGTCAACTGGAGTTGCTTTTGAAAATAAAAAGACATTCTGTGCCATGAATTACTTAACCTTAATTTGAGCGGTAAAAAGTGTTTTTCCGATAAGCTCTTTTTTATCGATCACTAAACGAGAAAAACTTTCGGCTGCGATGGAAACGATAGTATTTTAGGGAGTTTCAGTTATTAGTTTATTCCACTGTTTCACTGAGGATTTTAATTTTGCTGTTCCAATGGTTTAGGAAATAAACTTTTATTTTCATAATAAATATTAGTTGATTTATCATATTTTTCTGGTCGATTCAAATTCGTTCGATTCCTGCTTGAGGCTAAACTGGTCGCATCGCCCGTTACGGCTATATGGCTGATTTCTTTCTCCCCTAGTGACCTTAACTGAGGTATGGCCGACACGATTTCTCCGCCTCCTTTTCTGAAGACCGGGGAGAAGTTTGCTCAGGAGAACAAGGAAACCCTCGCGAAATTGCTTCTTCATGCAGAAATAGATAACAGGTTTTAGCGCGCAGGTCAGAAGTACTGCATATGTGGCCATTAAGGAAGCCTGCCTGGGCATTTCTATCCCTCCAGCCGCGAGCAGAAAGAACAAAAGCATCGGAAACCAGCACAGCAGTACCATAACCACCACAGAAAACAGTGTCTTCGCCGAGTCGATTTCTTCCAACGCGATGGAAGTCACGCGGGACGGCAATGATCTCATACGTTTGTTTGCTTTGATCAGGTGCCACACTTTCACAAAGCAAGCAATGATAACCACAACAGGCAATCCTATCACTAAAAGGGTGAAAAACTGCTGCGTAGGGCAAACTTGAGCCAAAATGCACAAAACACATTGCATTTCCGGGCAGGAAGATAAAATCACCTCCCCCGACTAATGGCGGAGAGGCGGAAAACAAGGCCAGAGTCCAGATAGCGACGAGCATCCAAGTGATGTTTTTCTTCTTAAAAACACTCATGTACTTCGAAAGGTTCGTTATTAAGAAATATCGGCTGATGCTTATGGTTGCCAGAGATACTATTGACACTGTCAGAAGCACGCATGAAATGTAAGCCACGAACGAACAAAGAGGGTCTCCGCCGATCCATCTTCCCGTTATCAACACAGCTAACCCGAACGGTGCGCAAAATAGAGTTGCTAGTAAATCGACCACGATCACGTTTAGAAGCAGAAGATTATGCCATGTTCGAAGGCGAGGACTTGTGTGCATAATAAAACACGAGAAAATATTGCCAATAGTCGATACAAGAAAAATAAGTCCCAATACAATTGTCTCGATTACAACGAGGTGCACCGGTCGCTCTTCCAAGTCTCTTGCAGCTCTCCAGCCACTCACATTCATGTCAACAGTTTGATGAAAACTTTGCTTCACTTTCAGTCCACTACCAATTATCTCCCGGTCAACATTGCCAGTGAAGATACGTTTACAAAGTCGATATTTTCAGTATCCACTCCGCGTGGGTCTTCCCGCTTAGTTAATTTCACTCGTTGCCATAGTTGAAAATTTCAGCTTTCTTCGATGATTTTTTTTTCTTTGTTTAGCCGCGCACTCGATCAACGTACTTGACATCTAGCAGTTGTCGTTAGCATGCTGGTGTCACAACGCCATAATTTTCTTGATAGAAGAGTTTTACTATGTACATCTTACTTCGTGCCTTTTTCACCCGTCACTGACGTTACAGCTGCCAGCGATTCCAAAGTCACTCAATACAGAGATGCAAATGGGATTTTCTTTCATTTAGTCCTAATTTGAAAGTGATATTAATCGTGGGTCGCTGAGGTATTTATGTTTATAGGACTGATATCATATTAATTTCATGAACGTGGCAAAATGAAGTGAAACTTAAATTAAAATGGAATTTGACCATCTGTATTTGCCCTTAGGGCAGCTGTTTCTACAACTGCTTTATTGCTCGAGGATAACGATCTAAGAACGGTTTAACTGCATTTTTGATCATTACTGTTATTATTGTTATTATTATTATTATTATTATTATTATTAGGTTTGCGATAACTTTACGTTTTGAAACCTTCCAAAATCCCGAGAAATTTGCTTTTCTGCTGTGTCAGCTTGTCCGGCATTCTAGTGATAACGAGTTTTCAAAACCTATATCTATATCAGACTTATATCACGTGACTCTCGAAAATTTCCCGGGGCTCAACTAGCATCTGGTGAGTGGTGAACGGAAAAAACCGTTAAAGATGTGTGACACTTGAATAGTTTATAGGGTTCAGGGCCGTAGCCAGAAAAAAATTTTGACTGAGGCAATGTCTATGAATAACTTATGACTGAGGCAATCAGTCCATGGTTGAGTTCTCTTCCTAGGTATTAGGTACTATAAACAACAAAAGTCAAAGAAATGACCGAGGCAAGTGCCTCGGTTGGCCTGTTACTAGCTACGGCGCCGGGGTCGATATTATAACAAATTACCAAAAAGTGTAACAAAAGTCTCGGATGTATAACTTCTTCAGTGTTCAGAAAATCGTTTTATTGAATTGAACAGCTGTTATTGCAGTTCAGTCAGAAATGCATACAAACGAGACGAAAGGGTCAATTTTTTGTTTTCATGTGACGTCATCATTGCTCAAAATTGCAAATTAGCAGTCCTACTGACGTTTTAGTGTCATCAGATATAAGACCTTATCGAAACTTGACGTTTTACGACGTCTAAGCTCGACAGGTTTCCTCATTTTCTTATAGAGGACATTTGGATTTCCAAGTTTATGCATTGCGTGACAGGGATTGCCTACCGCTCAAAAGAAATTGCTTCAGAAAGTTCTTTTGTCGAAGCGATAAAAGAATTAGATAGACTTCGGTAATTGCTTGACATTCTCTGTCTTTGTTATTCTTTTGACGCACGATTTTGGAGTGAATACACTTAAAAATCTTAAAAATGTGTATATCTTTATAAAACCGCTTTAAAAAAAACTGCTATAAATTTCGCTGAAAACTCAGCCTCGTCAGGCATGTTCCGCCATATGCATATGTAGCTCTTGGTATATTCATCGGCTTGCTTTTTAGGTGGATTCCATGGTTTGAAACGATAAAGCTTGAGGTCGACTACCCGTCGAAGCACCCAGACAAGAAGTTGCCAATCTTAGACTTAAAGGTATGGGTCGAGCAGAGAGAGAGAGAGAGAGGGAGATTCGAGGGTCAAACCAGATGGAGTCGGTGATAGTGTATGAATTTTGCACAAAAGAGATAGCATCTAAAGCATTGATCAACGCAAGATCTGCCATGTCTGCGAGCGTGAAGAGGACAGTGCTATCTCAAGCGGTACTACGTGTGCTATCGAATTGCAGCCCACTTCTACCCTGGGCAAATGTAGTGGGGAAAGTCGAGGAGATGGTTCTGAGAATGCAGTATTCGGGATACAACAAGAAGTTCAGGTATGAAGTGGGTGACGCTGCTGTCAAGGCTTACAGAGCAAGACAAGAGGCTGAACTGAAAGGATAGAGACCAATGCATCGATTGAAAGGGTGGAGGAAAGATGAGAGACAAGTAGAAAAATCTGGAAAGAGAGATGACTGGTACAAGAGAGGTGGAGACGAAGCGGTTATATTCGTGCCTGCGACACCTGGATCGCAACTGTAGGAAAAATACCAGAGTGAAATCAGAAACCAGGGGTATAAGATAAAGGTGATGGAGAAGACAGGCACGACACTGAAGGAACTGCTATAAAAGTCCAATCCGTTCAAACAGCAAAGGTGTGGGAGAGAAGACTGCCTGGTTTGTAAACAAGCTGGGAAAGGTCTATGTAATGCACACGGTGTGACGCACGAGATTGAGTGCCAGGGATGCGAAAATAAGTACGTTGTTGAGACAGCCAGAAATGCCTATAGAAGAGGTACGGAGCACGCGGGGGGTTTAGAGAATCGAGACGAGAAATCAGCATTATGGAAGCACTGCGTATAAAAGCATGGGAAGGAACGACAAGAGTTCAAAATGTCAGTGACTGGAGTATATGGTAACTGGATGCCATGTTGAGATAAATAGCAGAGAAATCAGGTTCCTGGCATCTCGTGATCCTCGACCTTTTTCAGGACCCTGAAAATTAATCCCAACCGAAATTAACGGAGGTATTGGTCAACGAAGCGCTTTCCACTTACGTGGAAAACCCGTTGAGAATTCTCCGCCAAAAGGAACAATATATAAATTAAGTTTTCCATAAAAAGAAAAAAAAATTAGACGGGAAGCTGAAAGTGCGTACTATTTGGCAGCAATCAAAAACCTTCAGAATGGAAAGGACTGTTCTGTTTTATTTCCCACCGAAACAACTGTGTATTTTGTAAAGGAGCAAGAAGGCGTTCCAAATTTTCCGAAAACTGATTTCGAGTGCGTGAAAGGTTTCCTGACTTTCCCAGTGGAAAAGCCAGTTTTTCCACACAAATGGAAGCACCCCGGAGCAGCCAGGTTTCGTCTATAAACCCAAATTGCCAAAACTGATGAGATTGAAGTACACTTTTTGGGAGACACAAGTCTCACGAGAGAATATCAGTCAGTGATATATAGATGTTGGCATGGCACAGCTGTGCTGAAACTGCTTGGCGTTGTCTAACGGAAGTAGGACGTGGTTCCAAATCAGGTTTTCGTTTAGTGAAATTAAAAGAACAACCGGTTCAAACTTTAAACCTTCCTTTACTTTTACAGTGTCCGGACAACGTTTGACCCTTTTCGGCTTCCGTATGAAGGTTTTCATCAATCATTTTACGATAACTGCAGAAATTCTCGCGCGCTCATTGGCTAATTTTTATTGTCAATAAGCGGACAGACACACGAATTTATAAGTTTGCGCTGCGCCAAAGAACGAGAGCGGACAATTTGACAATTTGTTATCGTAAAAAACAAATTGACGTCAGTTATCTGTCCTGTTATTGCCAATGAATTTCTTCAAAGTAGTCTGCGGATCACTGACAGCCACTTTCACAATGTTATGACGAAATTCATGATCAATAACAGGACAGACGCATGAAAAACTGACGTCAATTTGTTTGTTTCCAATCTATTCTCGGCTTCCTTCATCTGAATGCTTGAGAGAACTGGGTACAAGCATACGAAGGTGTTGTTGTCGGCCATATTGGATAATCGCTGAAGTTTTTACCAGGATTTGTTGTACGAACAGATTCGAGAAAGATGTCTGATCGAAAAGCTGAGCTAGAGAGAAAACGAAAACGCCTAGAAGAGATCAAGAAAGCTCGAGAGGAAAAGAAAAAGGTACGAATCGTCGAAGGTGAAATAATTCGATTAATTTAACGTTTGATTACTGATTTTGAAGACTGGATCGAAACTGTTACGGTTTTCGTGATTGGCTGGGTATCTCCGATAAGTGATATACGTGAGAGAGTTATCTCTTTATTTGGAATGGATATATGGGTGTTTTTTATGTGGAAATACCTATAACTCCTGTATTCAGAAATGCAAATATCGATTGAATGGACTGTCCTGTCGTGAGTCATACCGAGCATACATGTATACATTTAAGGTTATGAATAATTTGCTTGTTAACATTTTGATAGGTAGCTCTAGAATATCTTGCCGGCTAAAACTCTTTCCTGAAGAAAACCTGAGTGGTCGTATAGCCCCTTATATACTCAATTATGCCTACAATTTCTCATACAGTGTCTCATTTTCACATGAACGGCAATAATGAATAGGACAAAACCTACAAAATTGTATGCACGATTAAGTATTGAGTTATACCAAACTCTTGCTGACTGCTTTCCTCAGAATGTTAGGTTCATATATACAGGATTGTGAGGTGGTTGTTGTGCTTGTATGATTGGGATTGAAGGCAGTCTGTATGTAAGACCAAAAAGATGAAAGAAATGTGTGAACTTTTATTGGAGTGGGGGGTAAATAAAAAACCTCCTTCTGTGGGGGATGTATGAATATTTTCTGGAAATACAAATTACTTCTTGCCTTGATTTGGAACAGGATTTAGAGCACAGTAAAGTAGCAGTCGCTCCAAAGACTGGCACTGGTGCTGCTGCTGCGGCAGCAGAATCCAAAGAGACTGATATTGAGAGAAAGAAGAGAGAAGCTGATGAGCTGCTCAAGGGAATTATGCCTGATGACGTGATCGATGGCTCAGCAGGTTACTTAAATATACTCGTCGTTAGTAAGAGAGTTAAAGAATGAGGGTTTTTTTTGACAATTTTGTCAATTGCGCGTAATTCTGCATAGTTGGTGTAATCACATTAATGGTTCCTAAATAGTTTATTTAACCAGTGTGGTCCTCGAGTTTGAAATCTGTATGTTTAATAATAAGCAGTGAGAGACAACCAAATGAATCTATGATGTGTAAGGAAGTGATGTCATCAGAAAGGAATTTTCAGCTGGACTGTGACATTTTTCTCTAGCTTTAAGACACTGGAATGATAAAAATTGGCTATAAAACTTTTTGACCTGACTTCTTTAACTCTATATGTACACTGTATCTAAAGTACATACAAAATAAATTGAAAATATTGTGTTTTTCTGGCAGTGTCTCCACTATTACAGAGGTCCATGAAAACTGAAGCTGCCAGCCCAGGCAAAGATGTAACATCTAGACCTTATGCATCACCGTAAGCCAAGAATATTTTAACAGAGTTCTGTCAGTGAAATTGTTGATATTCAGAGCTACAGGTATGAGAGAAGGTCATCACAGACATGAAGGGGGACCTGCCTGGAGTCGTATTCACTTTGGAACACATGAACCACAAGGGCAGAACATGTGAAGTGCATGAGGGAGGAATGAAATGAAACCTTGCGGTTTACAAACACAAACCTGGGTTTAATTATTTTACCTCGTCCAAATGGGCGAAAGGCCGACACAATAATATCTAATACTATAGAGCATTGTTTGCGTATTGTTTTACTCTGAATGGATTTTTTCTCACATACAGTTATAACCTATTGAGAGCTTCTCAACAGGATACATGAAAAATCACAGATGACATGGCATGGTTGTCCATTGACTGTGTAGCACGAGCACCAGCCCTTATCATTAAGTCAAAATGAAAATTATAATAACAACGAACTTGTGAAACCCTCGGCTGATGTACATATGACTCCAGGCAGTACTGTAGGTGGGGTGCAGACTGGGAGAATACAAGCAGGGGGTATGGGAGACACCAAATGGAGGGATTTGGGAGTTCTTACTGGGCAGAAAGTAAGGCAAATGGAGCGTAGAGATAGACTATTAAATAATGTTAATCTTCAGCAAATTATCCACTGAAAAAATCAAAATAGAAAATAATAATAATAATAATAATAATAATAATAATAATAATAATAATAATAATAATAATAATAATAATAATAAAAAATCAAAGGCCTAGGAATGAGACAAATAACTTAGATATATATACTTTTTTAACCCAAATATTGTAACATAAGATATATATTTTTTTATCTTGTGAGGAAATAAAGACTTTCATCTTCATCACTTTCATCCCGACACAGCTTTATCATTGACTAATATGGGTTCTGAAGCCTTTCAGTTTAATTGGGGATGTGGGAGCAACTTAGAAAATGAAGAGTGTTTAAACATTAAGTGAGGAGACATTAATGTGGGAAGAAGAACAGTAGGGTGCCTGAAGGAGGCTTGACAGCCTTGATCCCCTCCACCATAGTTACTGCAAAAAGTTACCAATAGTGTTGGTTGCCATCAATGTACCCATTTTGTTCCTGTTAGGAATTGCAATTTTAGTTTAGTTTGTGTCATTCTGATTACTGACCGTAAAACTCATCATCGATCTTTAACACATTCATGATGACTTTGTCAGTGCTAATCCTAGCAGTATGCAGAATGCCTATTACATAATATGAACTCAGTTACATGACCTTGCTCTCTTTGAGTTCTCGTTGCTCAGTGGATAGAGCACCCGTCCAGTATTCGAGAGGTCATGGGTTTGATTCTTGTCAGGGACTCAGATTTTTCTTTCTCCTGCACTTGTGCCAATCGTTGACCAGATCACTTTTTCACATTTCATTACCAAGCTTAAAATTCACCGTCTTTGGATACTAATTTTTAACTCATTCTAATCTGGTTTACACAGAGAGAAGAAAAAAGCAGTCAAATTGGGTGTGTCTCAGCTTACACAGACAAATATTCCACCAAAGGTACGGTAAAAGTATTTTAAACCTGCTACATTGCAAAACTGTGTGTTAAGGAGTTGTTTTCTGTTGCTTTAAAATTACAGTATTGAGCAAAGAGCTCTATGAGCAAACACCAATGGCATTTGAAGCAACTACACCTGTGGAACCTAAAACACGTAAACCCCTACAAAGTGCTATGAGATCCCAAAAAGCATCCATGGTTACCTGTTTACAAATGTTGAATTTGGTGTATCCAAACACAAATCCATCTAGCTAGTGGCTGGAAGGAGGATATTGAACCTAGAACGTCCAGATTACAAATCCAACCCTAACCTCTAGACCATGCCATCCCCAGTTGTATGCACAATGGAACAAACGTGTTTATGTACTTGTCAGAAATCTACTTATGAGCAGATGCTTCTGTTCGGTAGTTTATACGTGTACATGTATGTATGGTGCGACAGCCAACGATAGAGATTATAAACAGTCTGTGCATGGATTCCTCATACTAGTGCATTGTTTAACTTGTTTCAAGACTTTTCTGGGCCGTGGATCCAGAGAAACGTTTCACATTTTTCTGTACATTAATGTTCCATTCATTCATGTTCTATTTTTTAATAATGTTCTCTTCAGGAACCTGTCTTATATAACAAAGAAACTCAGACTCAAAGTGCTGAACCAGAAGAACCTCCAGGTGAGTTGTGCCTGGTCTGATCTTCAAAGGGTTTCTGCAACATAGTCTTGACTGATGACAGTGTACACGTGGGTTTCACCACGCGTTAAAAAGTGATCCATCTGTAGATGAGTAACTTTTCATGCTCATGTGCCAAGAGCCAAGCAAGCCACCCAGGCTTTAAACCAGGATTTAAAAAGCAGGTTTTCAAAATGTGCTTTTAGGGTCTGCGAAAATAAAAAAATTATAATTAAGCAACATGTGAAAAATAAAACAGAGGAGGATGCCTGGACACCTACAGGTATCTGACTAAAAACATGAAGCCACATTTTACAAGCATGGTTGGTTTAAAAAGCACAGAATTGCAAATTAGAGAAGTGCAAAATAAATGCTCAAATTGATGATGTCATAAGTATTATTTCAATATTATAATTGTATTATTAATTATTATTCAACTTCTGTAAATGGGTCAATTTGGTTGTAGTCAATGTTCAGCATGTGGGTGTTAATTTTTATTATTTGTAGATGAATTTGAAGCGTCTGCTATGCCAAAGGCAAAGGAGACAGAAGCACAGTCAGAGCCTGATGATGGAGAAGAAGACGGCAGGGAAGAAGGTAAATTCTTGAAATGTTCATCCTGTGTTAAAATTAGTAATTATAATGCAGAAACTTTGGAAGTAGGTAGATCTCAACATTACTCCCTACAGTAGTTTGCATTATGTATTCCATAGGAGGTTCTTAATTTCGTCTCATTTTGAAATGTCCTTTTCGAGGTCCCCTCTTGAGCAGTCAGTCATGGTTTTCCTAGATTTATACCTTGATTTCTACACGTATCTGTGATGTATGTAGTTGACTTTGGCTGCACCCTTGTCAACTATCATCTATCATGCATTTTACTTCACCACCAAATTTTCTCCGATTCTTACTGGTTTAAATTGATCACTTGACGTGATAGTGTTCATCCACGGTATCTGCCTAAAAAATTCAGACGCTGTTGCATTACATACCATTAATGTAAAACTTTTACATTATCCATAGCTGTTGCTCAGCTTCTCTTATTTTAGTACTGTAAGTTGTATTTTTTCTGTCTTCTCAGTTACAGTTATAGAGCTTAGTGAGGAACAAAAGGAACACATTTTGAATTCTGGTGAATTCAGCAAGTTTTTTGACAAAGCCACCAGGCTAATGGAAAGAGCCTTGTGTGAGACAGTAGATATCACATTTGACTATTCTGGTGCCGAGACGGAAGACATGGAGGGGTGGGTATATAATTTTACAACTTGAACTCTTCAATTCTTGAATAATAATACCCTGTGCAGGGCGGACTTCCAGGGAAAATACCTTTGTGCTAGCTGGCCCCTAAGTTTTCAGATTTGCCAGTAAAATTATTTCAGTGAACAGTGTAAAAAGTTAGTTGCTAGTAAAAAAAAGAATGGTCACATTGGTGGCCTCAGCAGTTGCAACGTTGAGCTCTGCTGGGCAGTGTACATCTGTAGGTACTTAGAAGCAATCACTAATTGAAGAACTAAATAAATCATTTTGTGATTTACATCTTGATTTATGCGTCTAATTTCCTTCAAAAGTGAAACTTCAGTGGTTAGACTCATGCGATGCAAGTCTTGTTTTAGTATAGAGGAACTGTACATGTAATGTCCACTTTGGGTAACAACTTCAAAGAATAGTGAATTAATGCAAGACTTAGTTAAGTATGATTGTGCTTGTCCATTTTACTTTTCAATTCTCTCACAGAGATACACAGGCATCTGGCAAACTGTCATTCAGTCGAGAGTTCTTTGATGAGAGGTGGTCAAGGCATAGAACAGTGACATGTTTGGACTGGTCCACACAGGTAGAAGAGTGACTTACAGTATTGCTTGCTTGTTTCCTTGTGCCCTGACTGTGCTTAGCTCTTGGGCGAGGGGCTCAACCCTTACAGCTTCCACTTTCATCTGGGAAAGAAAGGAAGTAGAGGCAGGGGGGGTGGGAGTTGGGCGAGATTGGGAACTTATGTGAATTTTGTCCCATCCTTGGGGTGTGATATGTACCACCCCAATAAACCAACCTGTACCCTTCAGTCCCTGTGGATTGGAACACACATTACTGATATCTCCTCAGTTCTTCAGTGATACAATGACCAAATTTCTCTATGAGATGTGCCAGCAGGCTATCATGGTAGTTGTATTCATCAAAGCAAACATCCAATCCAGCAGTCCTAAGTTGATGAATACAGCTACATCTGTAGCTTGAATTTCTGTAGTCATGTCTCACAGAGGGAATGGGTCATTAATACATGTACTAATCATTATAAAAGGCATTTTTAGTATAGTAACTGTAGATGCTGGATAAAAAGATCGTTACTTTTTGTGACCTAACATGGTTGCATTGACACTCTTTTTGTCTCCCAGTACCCAGAGTTGTTGGTGGCTTCGTATAACAACAATGAAGATGCTCCTCATGAACCTGATGGTGTTGCACTCATATGGAACATGAAATATCAGAAAGAATCTCCAGAATACATATTCCATTGTCAGGTAAAGCGTGAAAAACCCTATCGTGCAAGGCAGTTGCCTTTAAGGTACTGAGAGTGTATTGAAGCTACTCTTTGCTTGTATATCTGGTTGACATACAAGTCATGTACATTTGTACATGTGTATGTGTATCTTCTGGACTACTGTTCGACAGCCTTTACGACAGCCTGCACTTGTAACAGCATTGAACTTTTTGCTCCCTGTGTTCTTATGGTGTAAGGAGTTGCATCACTTCCTGTGAGAGGTGTTTTTTATTGGGGGGTGGGGGAGGGGGGGGGTTGAGGTGGGCTGTGCTGTAAATTTCTTTGCATTACATGATGTACATGTACATGTTGTCCAGTTTTGGCCTTTTCTCTGTCATGCAATGCAATGCTTTTGTGAGAGCACTGCATGACAGAGAGAGGGTCCGAATTTTACTATGTAAGGTTTTTGCTGTCTAGATTGGTTTGTTTCTTCTGTATACTTTAACACATAACCCTGTCACTAACTAAAGACAAATACAGTAAATCCTGAATTGATAACAACATTGATTTAAAACATGAAAGTAGTGTTATGAACTTGCTTTCTCACTTGCTTTAAATCCTTATCTTTTCAGTCTGGTGTGACATCTGTCACGTTTGCCAAGTTTCATCCTAATTTAATTGTGGGTGGCACATATTCTGGTCAAATTGTTCTGTGGGACAACAGAAGTAGTAAAAAGACACCTGTTCAGAGAACACCACTGTCCGCCACAGCTCACACAGTAAGTCGGTCACTCACACTGGATTTGATCATCAGCATATGTTTTGTTCTGTTGGAGGCACAGTGACCGTGGGGTTAGTGTGCTCATATCCAGATCTAGCAGTATGGGTTTGAGCCCAACTGGGGACATTGTGGCAAACTAAGTCACTAAATAAGCCTTTTATATTTTATTTCATTCACATTAGTCACACCAATACACATCAGCAACAAAAATAAAGTTTTGTATCTTGAATGTTGCAATCTTGATCCTTGGTACCTAATTTGACTTGATGTAATGTAGTTAATGAATGTGAAATGAAGCTTTGTATTTTTTTCCTTCTTGTTAAGGTATATACATTTTAAAAATGAAAGTTTAAAAACCAACAAACAAAACCATAGTAGCAACATTAATAATGCGCGATGAAATTCCAGTGTCAGTTTACCCCCTTTATGAACACTGTACTTGACTAATCACAGCTTATTTTATTTTACATTTCGCTACTTAAAGACAATTCCACATCTTTCTTGGTTCTATAAGCTTTACGATGATAATTTTCAAGCTGGTAGAATCTCTTAAAATGATGCACCTGTGAATATGGTTATACACAACCCACCCACGGACCTACTTGTACCTGTCAAGAGAGTCACAGCATGTACTTGGTCATGTTTGTGTCTTAAACCAATTCTGTGGAAGTTGAATTCTTTTCCTGTCTGAAAACTTTCATTTTTATTTTTTCAATAAATTTACTTGGTTTTTGGCCACGTGAGTGTAAGCTCTCTATTCAGTAACCTTAATTGAAGTATTTTTCTTTTTTTTGCAGCATCCAGTGTATTGTGTTAATGTTGTGGGAACTCAAAATGCACACAATCTGATCAGTGTCTCTACTGATGGTAAAATGTGCTCCTGGAGTCTTGATATGCTCTCTCAGCCTCAGGTATGTGTTGACTACAGTCTACTGTGTCTGGGGTGGATACAGGATTTTAGAGTCCTGAGGGGGGTTGAGTAACAGACTACCGAGAACAGTCCCCTGTAGTGGGTCTGAGAGAATTCTCCCCCGGAAAATCTTTAAAACTGAGGTCCTCAGAAAAGATTTCCAACATTTCGGGGCCAAGTCAGCGTGTGACTTGGGGGTTCCACCGAACCTCCCAGAATCTTTTTAGATACGCCCCAGTGCGAATTTAGAAAGAAGGGGGAGTCACTCGTTTATTTCAACTGTCAAAACGTGAATTTTCTTTGCTGGCACAATTATTAAGTGAACAGCTCGCGCTAGTTTCCAGTGAATATTTAACGAGATATACAAATGCAAAATTAAGGCCTTTAGGACTTTTAGCGTGAGTTTCATTACAAGGTGTTTCATCATTTGCATTACAAGTTGTAATTTAGGCTTCCTTTCGTTGGTCTTTTCCATATGTTTTTATGAACTTTTTAATGAAACTTTTTGTGAATATAAAAGTATGTTGAAAGTATTTTCTCGATTTGAACTTTTCTTTCGAGAGGTGATGAGGTATAGCAATACTTTCGTAGCTTCGGCTAATACACTTTCAGAAGAAATTATTCTCGCGCCTTTTTTGTGTCATTGGAAGACAGCCATGTTGTTATGTTAGTAAAGGTCAGGCGGCGTGGTACGGCTTGAGATGGCTCCCAGCGATGTGTGAGAACGTAGATTTACTTAAGTTGTGCTTGAAGTGGCGTAACATGCCACCATTACATGTCTCTGTATGTACGAGAAAAAGAGTGATACCTACCCAGTTCTGTTGCTGTTTTCACATGTTGTTTCCACCACTGTCATCTTCAGATGATGTACATGTAGTTATCATCTGTCATTGCCAGGCTAAGGCACCATGTACCTCTAAATACCCTTCTTCAAATCTACCGTTCGCTGATATTTCCCTACACGCTCTACGGTCCCCCTGTTTGGGGCCAAGCATCTCAGTGTGATTTAAAAAAGATTCTCACTCTGCAAAAGCGTGCACTCCGCCTAATTTTCTTCGCCAGTAAAAGATCTCATGCCATCCCTCTTTTTGTTGCTTCGAACATCTTACCTGTAAATATGCTCTACTTTGAAACGGTCTCAACCATAATGCATGATGTTTCTACTCATTCTACACCTAAAAATATTCGTGAACTCTTCATACATTCATCTGACATTCATGCTTACAACACGCGTTTCTCGTGTGCAGATAATCTTTTTGTACAGAAATCCAGATTGGATATAAAACTTAAGTCTTTTCCTGCTTTCGGTACGAGACTATGGAATTGTCTACACCCCGATTGGCGTAAGCTCACGAAAAGAGCATTTAAAAGAAAAATTCATAAGCTGCTTCTAACTGTACTTGAAATTGAGGACTGTTATGTTGATGCCCATTCTCTAATACTGAATTTAAACACAAGTAATTATTATACACTATAGCTTTCAAACTTACATTTAGCCGTTTATCTACTTTACACCTCTTAATTTGCTTTACCTTTTTACTTTTGTGTTTCATTAACTATTAATGTGTGTGTATGTTTATTTATTTAGAAGCTGTTTTTAAATCACTTTTTGCTCGGTTAATATGACTATAATTAGTACAACCCGCCTAGATTAGCTATGCTACAAGCGGGTTTGTAGATATTTAAATTCTTCATTTGTTTTAATTTACATTAATTAATTGATGAATTAATTGAAATTAATAAATTGAAAAATTGAATTAATTGAATTGAATTGAATTATCATATATCAATTTCATTCCTGGATTGTCATGAGGGAGTTTAAGAAAACCACGACGGCAGCGGTAACTGGAACGTCGTTAAACAAAAGGTTTAATGAGCAGAACAATGGTTCTGCACGTGCGTTATAACTCTCTGTACTTTTCCTTGCCGTCCTCTGCAAAACAACAACGTGAAATGACCAATTCTGTGTTGCCTGAAGAACGAGAACTACGGCGGCTAATTTTTAAAAATGTTATTTCAAATATATTGCGGTGTCCCAGATTCAGTTTCGCGATAGCTTTGACAGTGATAAACAAAGTAAATGACCTAAGAGTATCTCGAGATTCGTAGGTAAAATATAAAATCATTTTTTAATGGACGTTGTCTTCGGCGTCGCCGTAGTAGCTTCTTACACTCGCTATTTTATGCTTGCAGGACAGCATGGAACTTCAGTTTAAACAATCCAAGGCAGTGGCTGTCACATGTCTGTCGTTTTTAGCTGGTGATGTCAATAACTTCGTGGTTGGAAGCGAGGAGGGCTCTGTTTACACAGCGTGTCGACATGGAAGGTAATTTAAAAACATGTCTAGAGACTCGCTACGCTTAAGGGACCTGTGGTGTGATAATGAACAAGTTGTTTTGCATTGCTGAGAGAGTCAAATGTCTTGTCTGAGAACACCGTCCAACACAATTCAATAAAAAGTCCCAGACACCCGCCCAGACAGGGCTTGAAACATGGCCTCTTACTCCAGAGTGTAGTCAGTCAGTCAGTCAGTCAGTCAGTCAGTCAGTCAGTCAGTCAGTCAGTCAGTCAGTCAGTCAGTCAGTCAGTCAGTCAGTCAGTCAGTCAGTCCGTCCGTCCGTCCGTCCGTCCGTCCGTCCGTCCGTCCGTCCTTCCGTCAGTCAGTCAGTCAGTCAGTCAGTCAGTCAGTCAGTCAGTCAGTCAGTCCGTCCGTCCGTCCGTCCGTCCGTCCTTCCGTCAGTCAGTCAGTCAGTCAGTCAGTCAGTCAGTCAGTCAGTCAGTCAGTCAACCAATCGATCGATCAATCGATCAATTGATCGGTTTTGGCTCTAAGCTAACGATGCAGTCAGTCATTCAGTCAGTCAGCCAGTGGTCAGTCAGTCTGTCCGTCTGTTCAGTCACTCAGACAGTCAGTCACTCAGTCAGTCAGATCCTATTCAAATTTGAATTTTGTTCAAAAGGTTGGGAAAACTGGAAAATTTGAAGGAAAATCTTCACAGCAAGGGTGATAGAATAAGTAACCTAAAATAAGTCACTGGGAACTAATTGCGTCCCTAGAATAGAATGGGTTGTAAAAATATCTTTTCTTTGCACAGCAAAGCGGGTATCAGCGACATATTTGAAGGTCATTACGGTCCGGCCACTGGTATTGACACTCACTCAGCAGCAGGTCCAATCGACTTCTCTTACCTCTTCTTAACATCGTCCTTTGATTGGACCATCAAACTCTGGAGTCACAAGGTGAGTCAGTGAAAACAAGCTGTTACTTAGAAACGACGACGATTGGAAGTGGCAGAAACTTAGTTACTTTAACCCCGTCCGCACTACGCGGAAGGAATTTGAAAATACCGGGAGCTTCATTCTCCCGTTAGGTCTACCGTCCACACCAATCTGTCACGAAAACAGAGCGTTTCGAAATCACCGGCTCTGCGTTTTAGACTGTTCACAGCCCTCTCCTTTCTGGTATTTTCAATCCATCGTTGAACGCGCGGATAGAATCGCGAGAGAACTGGCCTGTTGCCAGAGCAAAACGGAAGACTTGACCCCACCCCCACCCCCCGCGTGCTTCGGCGTTAAAAGAGAGGCTCTGACTCAGTCTTTTGCGTTTTAGTGTAGACAAAAAATTTTGAAAACGAAGCTTTTCGAAAACGACGAGTTTACGATTATCATGATGTTTCTTTGCTCGATTATTACTCAGTTTTGTTTTCGTTTTTCAAACTTCCTCTGGCGGCGTATCGTGGACGCTGAGGGACGTAAGACTATTAAGGCAACAACAATCCCTCCTTACTTATCCCTATTTTGTGTAGGTTTACTTAATTTTAATGCTTTATAAGTCATCCATCACGTGTTTCTAATATGAATGTATTTAGATATTTTGAATTTATTCTATTTCCTTTTTATCCGATGTAAATTGATTCTGAAGACCCTTTGGGAGAATTTATAAAATGTATTGTATGGTGTAGCATGTTGTGCCTTGCCCCATGTGATGTTCACCTCTTTGAGCGCAACCATAACAGTTCGGGTGGTTTTTGGCCGACCAAGTTTCCTTTGCCAAGTGATGTCCATCGCAACCCCTGACAATTACGTACTGGGCCCAGCTGTTGGATTCGTAGAAAGCGAAGGGAAATGGAGATTTTTATCTCCGCACTTTGACATTAACTATCTTTTTCTCGGCATTTTCTACGCGTTTCAAGCAGACTAAGGTACATGATTGGAGCTAAGTTATTAGTTTTTGTTTTCAGAATCCGCGCCCGCTGTACTCTTTTGAAGACAATGGTGATTACGTGTATGACGTGCAGTGGTCCCCAATCCACCCTGCTCTGTTTGCTGCCGTGGACGGTACAGGGAGACTGGACCTGTGGAACCTTAATAATGACACGGAGGTAAATCTTGATAACGTTTGCTTGAAGTTGATGTAGCGTGGAGACTTTGTCGATGGTAATGTTTATTCGTGTTACCGAGGAAGTGTTTCATTGGTTACATGTCGTGAACAGCATGTCAATCTTTCTTGCATACGACTGACGCGCTAGAAATTTGAATTGAGCAATCAGGATTCAACGGGCGCGAAACTTAAAGTGTGCTGTCCTGGTGTCAATGTACGTTGGTAGGACAGGCATTGAAGTCGAGCAACTTTTCTTTGGAGACGACATTGAATATTCACGAACTGAAAGGGATTCAGAATTCCTAAAACCATTTCATATTGTAAAAGGTGAAAAATAGAAAGCATTTTGTGTCTCCAAGTTTTTACTTTGGTGCCAAAAATGGGTCGCCCACGTCCGGCAATTCACGCGTACTTCGTCTAGTGTTATCAGGTATTTTAAACAAAATCCTCGTCAAATTTGGTCTCCTTCGCAGCCGTCTTTTGGGATGTCACGCAACGCCCCCAAAGCGTGACATCCCAAACAAGGGCTGCAAAGGAGACCACTTCAAATGAAAACCTAGAAATCTCGAGTAGAGTATTAGATGCCAAAGCAACTTTATCATTTATCATTCTTAGCTGCAAAGAAAACGACTACGATCGTGTCGTTTCGGTAGGACACGTCGCTTTAGACTGCCGCTTGTACTGCGGGCGCAGTCGCCTTATGCAGCCGCCCTGCCAAGGCTCCGCCGGCTAAGACGGACAGGGCCTTGGGGACGAGAATATTTTTCAGCCTATCAAAAAGCCTCGCACGGATCTGCCAAAACGTCACTTTCGTAGGAATGAATATTTTCGTAACCCTAAGCCTGTTTGTCCTCTTTGTAGGTGCCTACAGCAACCACGAGTTCAGAATCAATGACGTCACTAAACCGTTTGAGGTGGACTCATTCTGGTCACCAGATCGCCGCGGGTGATGACGATGGTCATGTTTTTATTTATGACGTCGGCGAGGTAAGTACAACCTTAGAAGGAAGTAAACATTAGTGATAATTACAATTCTTTAAGTTCATGCGTAACTTTTTTCTGTCTCTTTCTCTCTAGCAACTAGCTGTCCCAAGAGCTGACGAATGGTCCAGATTCCAGAACACCATGCAAGAAATTCAAGCCAATGCCTCCTCCAACATTGGCGAAATCGGTTCTCCAAAAATGTCACCGTCCAAGTTGCCATTTAGTTAACTACACAGCAGTTATAATATTGTCAAAATATCACTGTAATATAAAAAAAGGTGAGCTTCTAGAGCTCTCTTTTAGGGAACATATGTATTCGTTACAAATGGGATATTTAAATGAAGGTCACGGTATGAAGTCTTTTTTATTGTCAACTGAAAAACTCTTTGAGTATGTGTAGCTTCATTTGCCGCTTTGCTTCTTCAGAGCGGAACATTGTTTGTCATCACTTATTGACATCTTGTTTTTTGCCCGCAGCTTCGCCAGTCATAACTCAAATTATGGCGTGTTGCTGTAGACAAGAGGCGGACAGTTTAAAAGTGAAGTAATTGCCTGTTTTATGCGTCTTTGATTGGCTAAGCAATTTGAAATCCATCACAGAGATGTCAAAATGAACGTTTTGCGTATTTCATTTATTATAAGACTGACAAAATTACTTCATTGTGTGGTTAAGAGCAGGCCCATTAATCTCTAATTTCTAATGTACACTGCAGTGCAAGTTCGTAATTGTACAGTCATGGAATACATCTAAGTGAGTAACGGTATGAAAGCTCGAGGAATCCACCATAAGAAGCTATAAGAAAA
>JAHPZR010007027.1:20000-23761 GCA_019787425.1 Platygyra sinensis | reverse complement strand
CTTTGAAAAAAAACAGAGTCAGTAGACCTGATCTTGATCTTGCTCTTAGGTCATGAAAGGTATGCAGTCTTGAGTAATATAAGTAATATGTAGTTTAGATCTAGAATAAGGATATAGTTTAGAATCACTTTGTTGTTAAATATAGTGTCTTAAGCATTACCATATACCTCTTGAGGTGTCTTAAGTCCATGCGATGCAGCCAATTTGACATTTAATAACAATATTTTATTTTGAAATATTTTTTTCCCAAAATTGATTTCTGTACTATCACTCCAGATATTTTTGAAATCCTATGTTCTGTAACCTTTCACTGATATTGACTTTGGCAAATTGCAGATACCAGTACATTGCTTAAGCACTTTCGGACTGGAACCGTATTAACAAATTCAATTGGCAAAAAAAATGCATTGACTTGTAGCTCTAAAGATGATTTGGATGCTAGCTCCCATTAGGGTGGCATTTCATTTTAAAACTCTCGGTCTATAAGCTTCAATTAGAGACAAAAGAAACTTCAAAAATTACCAATTTTGACCTAAAAGCCTTAAAGCTATGTTAGAATGTTGTTGTTGTTGTTTTGTGGCAAAGCTCTGTTGCATAATGGCTGCCACAAATCAGAGCCCCATAACTATAGAAATAATCACATGCATACATAGAAGCATACATGGCCAACATGGTTAGCAGCATGGATCGTGTGCGCATGCACCCAATGAAGCCAACTCAGTGGAACATGGCTGCCATACTCCACCTGAATGAAAGCTAAGGCAATTGCAGCCTTGGTTTAATTGCACATATGATATTGAAAATCCATGTTATGGTAAGTTGACAGCTGTCAAAACAAGGTATCCAGTGGCAGATCCAGACCTAGAGCAAAGGAGGGGGCCCAGTTTTGATTTACGTGCCCGGCTGGCTTTTTTCCCTTCTGTCATTTCTTCATTTTTTACCCAAAATAAGGGAGGGGGAGGGGGGGAGGAACCGGGCCCCCAGGCCCCTTCCCTA
Organism: Platygyra sinensis; assembly: GCA_019787425.1. Classification (NCBI taxonomy): domain Eukaryota; kingdom Metazoa; phylum Cnidaria; class Anthozoa; order Scleractinia; family Merulinidae; genus Platygyra; species Platygyra sinensis. Next base: position 22,765 of record JAHPZR010007027.1, on the reverse strand, counting down.
GATCTGCCACTGATGTCCGCTGACCAGTATTATGTGACCATATCTCTGGCTTGGGTTGAAAGCTCATCAAAGTCACATGGTTTTTTTTTTCAAAGTTGACCACTGATCAACTACTGTTTTTTTATTAGATCATGGGCTCAAGTCAGGTTAACTTTCTAATCAGTGCAAGGTTGTCCAAACAATATCAACAGAAATCCTCACTGCAGTATGTTACAAAATTGAAGTAAAAATTCTCACTTATCCCAAATTAGCTTAATTGGGCTTTGAACAACCTGGCCCAGGAGCTCCACTTTTAAGCCTGGCTAAATCTATACATTACAATGTTTACACTATTGACTTTGTGGTGGCATGAATTTGTACATGTATTTAATAACATAATTGTACATTGCTTTTTGCTTTTGCGCTGTGCATTCATCGATAGTTTGGTTTCTTTTTATAAAATAAAACTACTGGAATTCTACATAGCCTCAGGACACTTTCCAAAAGTGACTACATGTAAGATACAGTTACAGTATGAAAGCTGCACAGTATTAAGAACAGCATACAGGAATACAACGAGATCCATTCTCTGCTGCAAAATTAAAACTTTCACATGTACAATGACTAAATCACTCTGGCATAAATGGAAAAAACAACACTGTTGATGAATACTTCTATGTAAGCTTTCAGTAATAATTTTATAATTCAATTTCAATAAGTGATGTGCTTTTTTTATCCACTAAGACTGTGGACTGCAGGAACTGTCGATTACTGTGTGACTCCATCAGTGATAAAATTATGTTATTAAATTATGTCAAAAAATAATAAGTAAGCCCTACATGTAAGTAAGTTATGCTATGTACACTCTTGGGTTTTGATGCATAGGTACATTTGGTCAGCCAGCTTATATATGTTAACAACATTAACAACATTACAGCCAAATGGAGAAGAAATATATTCTAAAGGCACCAGGGCTGAACTCGTAAACCCCCACAGCCCCGCTATGAAAAACTGAAATATAGGGACCAGTGGCACTAATGGAAAAAATCAAATAGCAAAATGAAACTCAGTGTAGAGCTTTCTTTGCATGCAGGGTCACTGATTGATGCAGAAAAAATAATTAATGTTGCAAAAGGTTGGTGTGGAGGTGCTATAGAGTGTGTGCAGTGTCACGCAATAAAAAATAAAATCAAAAACCGTGCATTGAATGAAGTTAAAAAATTGAGATATTGTAAACGATAAATAAAGAAGACCGTTATCCAAGTTTAAGGTGTGTGCGTTCTCCCAAAGTTGAGATATTCGTCGAAATGTGCCGCACAAAATTACAGAGCTTAGTATGGGGTCGCCATGTTGGAGGACCTCTTTAGTCCTCCAACATGGCGGTCAGTAAGTAGTGTAAACATCTGGAACTTACTTTGGCTATTTAGTGGACTGATTATCTGAACGGAACCAAAAAATATTTACAAAAGTACTTTTCCTGATACTAAAATGGCTAAAAATCACGAGATAAGTGTATATTTTTCGACAAACGCGATCGTAGGGTTATGTCACGCACTGCCATAACTTCGAAATTCAAATGTGCTGGTTTCCAAACGAAGGATGCTATTGAGCTGGAAGGTTGTAAACAGCCATAAATTTGGTACCTCTTGTGCCTGATGAGGATAAAATCTTTAGTGGCTTTTTTGTTTTGGATTTGAGAATTTGATGACGTCAGGTGCACACACTCTATAAGTAACTGACCAGGTTTCAGAAGAGTCTTGGGATTTAATACTTGGTTAATTATATTCCATACTGGCTGCATCAGCAAGTCCAGTGCAATACTAATCATCATCCACTTGACATTTCAACAACAACAATTAAAACGGACGAAAGCTACTTATTAAACACTACATGCATTTCACTACGCCTGAATCAAACAAAAGATTGGAGAAATGTTGCTGAAAATTCGGTTAAGATTCAGTAGTATTCCAGTTAAAGCCCAGAAATACATTTAGAAGCCGGAAAACGTCTAAAATCTCAAAGCCTTGCAGCGTTCGAGCTTAATAATCATTGGTGATAAAGCATACTGTAAGCTTAATTCGAACATTATTATTGGCGACGGCTTAATTCAGGGGCACCCAACGAAACATTTTCACTAAATGTAACAAACAACCCATAAAAATGATAAGTAAACGCTTTTAAGGCCTTTTTAACAATTTTTTTCTGTTGCTGGGAAAAAAATATCTGTTCCGCACTCCCAGCAGGATGGTAAGAAAAGTTCCACTTCCCAGCTACATTGGTAGGGAAATTCCCAGCCAGCTGACTGTCTGCCGATTTTTTCCCAGCCAGCAATTGAAAAAGACATTAATTAGTCAAAAATGCATGCTTGTCCCGTATTCGTTTACATGGTTCATACAGGTTTGATGACCTTATATTCAAGGACTTTTCCAGGACTTTTCAAGGACTTTAAACAATACTCAAGGAGTCCATTTCCACAGGCACGATATCACATCTTTTCCAGTCACTCCAAAAAAGCAATTCCTGTAAGTGAAAATAAAGTCATACAGCCAAAGGATAGGAGTGAATAGAATCATGCCTTCAACTTTTCCAGCATGGAACTTAATTTTTTTGTCTAAGGAAACAAGATCATTAAGTTTTTTCGCAAATCGCCTCAAAGCATTGTTCCCGCTATTCCTGCTTCAAATGAATTCCCATTTCCAAATGATACAAAACTGACTGAGGATAATGTCACAGCCTTTTCACCTTCAATTCTACTGTTGTTTTTATGCCTTTACTTTTCATGTGCG
>JAHPZR010007027.1:0-15000 GCA_019787425.1 Platygyra sinensis | reverse complement strand
CGCGTTTGCCTGTTGAATCAACGGTCAGATGCCAATTTTTCGCGGCCTGTGGATAAATAACTAACATCAAGGCATATTTAAACTATTTTGTAAATGTAGAGCTGAAAAAAGTGGGTCAAGTGTCAGAAAAAAAGTACTCAGTCTGCATGGTCTGCGTTTTGGGCTGACCCAACTTGATGTGGACTTAAAAAAAGTACGTATTGTCGCATCGTGTTGTTAGGCTAATATAAGAGTCACAATGTAGTTCAAATAGATTAGTAGGTGACAGGAATGCCTAAACTATTGTTACGATGTCAGTCAGATACGTAGATTTCGGATCCTTTCTTCAGGTACTAGGCTCGATTACCAGCCGCTGTCCGGAAAAGGAGCCCGCGCTCCTCCCCCGAACTCGGGGAGGGTAGACCAGACACGAGAGAGCGGCGGAAATCAAGCCTATTCAGGTACCGGAAAGCTTTGCATTTTTGGTAACTTGGGAATAGTCTTTATTTGGAGTTGTTTTGTTTCCTGTCTTTTATCTCTTTTGTTTTACCTAAGCTTACGTAATCTGTGCTCCGGTACCTGAAGAAAGATTATAGATTTCGAACAGATTTCTCTAATTCACTCACCTTTCAGACGGGCTTTCACTATCATCAGCATTCAAGATTCAAGATTCTGCTGATGAACTTCATACTCGCATTTAATACACAAGACAAACTCAAAACAAGACAGCTTCCTTCTAAAGTAGTTTACCGCACAAGAACCTTTCCAAAGCGAAAAAAAGCTGTCCAAAGAACGGACGAACGCGCCGCCATATTTGTTTTGAACGTTCGATTGTTCAGAACCTGACGCATGCGCAGTTGTTATTCAGCTCTGTCCCCGCGTGTATGAATCCAAAAGACCGGTTTTTCCCGCTAACGCGATCACTTTAGCCAGCGGTCATCACTTTGTCATCACCGAGGGACTGGTGGAGGGGTTCATTCTCAGTCGTCATAAGTCTTCAGTGTTCCTTCAGCCAGCTCCTTCTGTTCGGCTTGAAATGCTAGAGGAAAAGTATTTCCCAGCCAGGTCGGCTTGAAATGCTTGAAAAAGTCAGTAATTCCCAGCAGAGGCCACTAGCAATTAAAAATTTCCCAGCCAGCTGAATGTGCACTGCGGAACACCTCCGCTGGGTGCCCCTGTTAATTTGCAGTTATTTTTACGGCCATAGTTTTACCAGTCTTTTAACAATAACCTTAAAAGAAATTCAGCCGGGCATTTCACCAAACCCAATAAATCGAGCAAACAAAACGAGGAAGTCTCCATAATTTCTCAACGCAGTATTCATGACAACATATTAAGCTTACGAGCGTCAAAAGCGAAGCAATGGTTTCCTTCTTCCAAAAGTAAACAGAAGAAGAAATTATGGCTGTCCACGAAGCGGCTGTCCCTGCTAACACAAAGAAAACACTCACCTGACAGTATTTACGAATACAGTTTTATTTCTTTTGTCGAGAGGTTATCAGTATACGGCGAAAAACGACAGAAAACTAGTATAAGCTTATTTGTTTACAATAATTAAGCTTATACAAATTTATATTCAACAACAACTCTTTAAGTTTTTGAAATTTATCAAATCTCTCACAGCATGGTTCCAAACCAGAAAATGAAGGAGACTTTACGCCTTTCAATGATATAACATTAACTTATAAACCTATCTCGCTGAAGCAACTGGATAATTTTTATGGAAAACGCAGAAGTTTTTTATGTAAACAAAGTCGCTTACCACAGTTTGGCAGTTCACCTCAGTGTGAATCCTATCCGAAGAACCTCCAGCAAAAGTTGTGAAGACTGAACTGAACAAATCTTTTCGATAGATCAACGAATCAACTTTTTCCCACTGTGTTTACCGTTTGTAATTCCTCTAAACACTCAAAACACGTTTGATTTCTCTTGCTGATCACCTCATGAAATCATGCGACTTTTCTTGCATGGCTGCACATCATATCTCGACGCGCGAAGTTCTGTAGTCTTTTGAGTCAATTTTCCTGGTATTTGAGTTCTTTCCTAAAGCTCTCACTTGCCCTGCCTGACGGCAATGTTCGGCATTATTTCATCTCCTTTCTCTAGCACTGACACGATTCAAGATTCACCACATTGTTCAGTACTAAGCTTTTCTCGCCTTCTTTCTAGCCCTGCTTGGCCGCTCTTTCCCGATCTTCTTCGCCACGTTTTTAGCTGTTAATTCTTGCCCTCTGTAGTTCTCTTTCATGTTCTGCTTAAGATAAACTCGATCTATCTTCAACGTTAGATCAACGTCCCCAATCGATTGTTGACATGACAAATATACAAATGAGTGTTTTTTTCTGACAAACCTGCCGAGAAAAGATGGCATTCCTTAGTTCCCCCGTGAGGCTTACCTCGAGACACCCCTCCTCCTCCCCCAGAGTCTGTACGGACGGCGTTAGATCGCTCGTACGCTGACGTCATAACCAAATTTTCTCGGCTTGATGAGTTACCAATTTTTCTTAACTATGGTGCTTCGCTGAAGCTCCGCTATGAATAACACGGGTTACATGAATATATGATCACCTGGGATTACAACAGTGAGCTATAAAACATAATAGCATTTATACAAGCCCAAATGGAACCAAAACAATCCTACAATTGTAGCACATACTGTGTACAATACTTATTGTACATTGTAGGTACTGTAATGGGAGTACAGTAGAAACATTCACAGTTCTTACTGCTATGGAAACTGGATAATTTCTGTGAAGGGGAAGCAATCCCATTTTCCAGCCCATTATTTCTCATGTCCCACTTTGCAGAATTCAGTAAAAATTCCAGTGCGATACCCACCAAACTTTTTCTGTGCACATCTGCAAAACTGTGGCTTAATGACACAAAAAAGACCATAAAATTCAAAAGGATTTGCAAAGATGTTATGGAGATGGAGGATCATTTTAGACCAAATTTAAGTGTGCAGGTCAGCACTATCATTAAGGGGGATAACCCATAATAGCTGTTATGACCAAGTATCCTTGATGAGCCCTTGATATTACGGATGAACTTGCCTGTTCTTGGTACAATGTACAATTTGCCCAATGAAGAAAAAAGTTTGTTATGGGTGTGGGGACCAAGGCAATGGGTGACTCGAAATGTAATGACAGCCTTCAAGTAGGGAAGTTACATGTACATGTATAGCAAATTGTTACTTGCACCCGAGAGCACAAAATAAGAAGAATAACTGAATTTGAGAGATTACTTATTCTATTTGTGACCTGCGGCCTTATAAAGTTTCTGTGCTTACCATTTTTCAAGTTTCTTGATAGCACTAGCGAATTTAATTTGCCACCAAACAGGTAACTTGATGGAATCCAAAAAACTTGGGTTGCTTGCTAGTAACTGCAGATCCATAACAGTTTCAAACTGAAATAGAAAAATGTAGGCTTAATTACCTCTAGCTTAACTTCTTAAGTTTTTAATTCTTAGCCCATCAAGACAATAGCATAAAAGACAGACTATGTGTATCAAAGGCAGCTGCATTTAACTGTTGATCCATACCCTTGATGGGACCTCAATAGATACTCCATCAACACCTTGTTTGAGCACTAGTTCGACAATCCATTAACATCTCAGTCGACAGTCGGTTGAGAGTCGACTGTCACTCAGCCAGTCATCAACCAACTGTTGATCAGTGTCGATCAATATGTTGAGCAATAAAAATAATCTATTAATGTGTTTGTAATGTCTGCATTAGGTTTGGCACATGTAAAGTTGGGTTTTTGAATTCAAGTTGACCTTGTACCGTTCTTTTCAACAAGCTCAGTCGAATAAAACGGCAGAATCGACCCAAATACACTAGTGTCGATATGTCGAGTTTTAAGGAGGCTCGAAAGGGTTTTTCGTTGCTATAGTGCTTGTGAAACGATGGAAGATTACAAAGAAGGATGTTCAATGGTGTGGGCAAACTATATGTCTCCTTGCAACTCTATTGTTGGGCTATACTTTAAGGGTACTTGTGACGTCATATCAGTTACCATGGCAACGCACGAGGTCTACAAAAGCGTCCTCTAAATTTCAGTTTTTGCAAATTATCTGAGAAACTAATTCGGTGACCTACTATTTTTATCTCTTTGTTGGAAAGTTCCCTAAATTCTTTAACTTTTCAGACAGTATGGAAAAATTTTATCTAGTAGAACTAAATATATTTAAAGAAAACGCGTTTTATGGCTTACAGAAAATTCCACTAGATAATTTTCTCCGAAACTTTTATATCTGAAGTGCCATCGCAAATGGTGCGTGTATGCAAAAAATCAAGATAGGTCACCGAGCGAACTTTCGAGCTAAAAACAAATGTTTTCGCAGATTTTATTTCCGGTTTGCGCGATTTTACGCAGCATTAACTTCCGGTGTGCTGATTTTAATACTAATCATAAAAATTACAATTTCCTCGATTGTGATTGGTTTAAAAAACTCCTATTTCCCACTAATTCACTTGTCAAGCTGTTATCGGACAGTTTGTTATCGGACACCTTGTTATCGGACAGTTTGTTATCGGACAGTTCAATAAGCCAATCACATTCAAAGATATAGTTAAAATTAACCAATCACATTTGAAGTTGTGGTTTAAATCAACCAATCACAACCTTGGTTTCAATCACCATAGAAACAAGTGTACAAACTCCTAAATTGGGGCTTTCTTCAAAATAGAGAATTTTTTCCCCTTGAACAATGATTGTTTTAGAAGACAGAAGTGATTTATTTCATCCTATGGCACAAATGTTTATGCGAACTATCCAGACGAGTTCCTTTGTGGATATGTTAACATGTTCAGATGAAGTTCAGCCATCCACAGCATTGTTTATCGCTTCGCAACAACTGCGGCAAACGGAGCTAAACATCCACCCGGCTGTAATACCACTGCACAGTACGCTAGTATTTCCTCCCTCGAAAATCCTCAGGCTTAACTGCTGAATACCCCTCCACTCCAAAAGAGATCTTGAAAAGTGCGGCTACGCGGCTACGCAGTCACTGCGTAGCCACGTAGCCGCGTAGCCACTTCTTTCCTTACTAACTTATTTTGAAGGGGAGGGGTGGTCTTCACAACTGCGTAGCCACGTAGCCGCGTAGCCACTTTTTTCCCTACTAACATATACCAAGGGGAAGGGAAGGTCTTGACTACTGCGTAGCCGCGTAGCCAACACCAGACAAGTATGACATACATGTATTTCTCGTTCTTAAAGCGTTAGCGGGAGACAACTGCGTATCCATGTAGCCAGCTTTTTCAGGGGTATAACTTCAGATGGAGGGGTATTCAGCAGTTACTCCGGACGGAGAAATTTCAGAAATAAATAACAGTAAAACCACAGCCTCCAAAAACATCGCTCGAGCAAATAAATCATGAATGGCAGCATAGGTAGAACGTTGTAAAGCCAAAAACATTAATGCATTTAACTGCCAGTGAAAGACGAGAATTGTTTCTCATTGCTAGCGGATACGTGCTTGTACAATCCAGCTCAATATCTGCGATTTCTTCGACATTCCCTTTGCAGAGTTCGGTGCCTGCAGCTTCAGCAAATCCACCAGCTGTAGGAGAATGTTCGACCAGCAGTTCCAATCAGTTCAAACCAAGTTTCTTCATTAGCGAATGTAGCAGAATTCACCGGTATGCCGTCGTCCAAATACAGCATGGCTACAAAAATCTCTCGGCGCCATTTTAAATTTTCAATAAACAGTTCAGTGTGTTTAAAAAACACCAGCAACTTAAGAAAATCCCCGTCTCAAAAAGCCAAGGAAACGAAGAATCATAATTGACTCTGGCTCTGATGTTTTACAACTTGAAGTGAGTTGTCTATTGACTCAGCTTAAAAACCTTGAATCTTGCTGGAAAAACTGCCCTGGCGCTGGCAAGCGTTCGTAATTTTAACCAAATTCCGCAAAGTTCTGCGCAGTTGAGCGTTTTTCATCCATGGTTGCGTTTTTGACTGACATAAGACTTGTTTTTCGCTCGTCACTTGGCAACCAGCAAATCCATTTTGACTGTTGTCGATTTCAGAGCGACATTAAATGCAAATTTTTCCTTCATTTCATAACTTTGCTATTCTTCTTTTCTCGGAAATTGTAATTTTTATGATTAATTGGTAATAAGACTTCGTGTTGTCCAATTCTGTCTGTAATCATACTCGTGATAAACAAATCGGACTCCCGCTGCGCGGTCGTCCGATTTTGTTATCACTCGTATGATTACAGACCGAATTGGACTCCACTCAGTCTTATTACCATTACGTATCATTCTAGCTATATCTTTCTGTTATCTCCTTCAACTTTATCCTGTAGTTCCTGATATGTTAAACCTGAAAACAAGAGGGAAGAATCACAAACTGCAGTCGGAGCTCTCGTAAGCGACCAGCTCGCAAATTCGAAAGAAAAATGTCCTAACTAAAGCTGGTCGCTTACAAGAATGACCTTTCGTAATCAACTGCATGGTAAAATAATTAACAATTAGACCCGTAGCCCGAAAGGGCTACGGGTCAATAGCCCATGAGGCGAAGCCGAATGGGCTATTGACCTGTGGCCCTTGAGGGCGAAGGGTCTAATTGTTTTAGTATCACCCAACTAGTCGGACAGAAAAGGCAGTAATAAAGTTAGCGAATGCAAGTTGAAGAAATATTTATTTGGGGGAAAAAACGAAAGAAAAACCGGCGAATTTCGCTACTCGATGACTATTACCATTAGACCACTAGTAGCGTAGCCAATCAAAATGCAGGATTTGCATTAGACCACTAGTTGGGTGATACTAATAGCGGATGGTCTCTTACGAGAACTTCATAAACTCATTAATAATCTGTTAAGTAAAAAAGAAAGAAATAACTGCTTACTAAGTGTCTTTAGATATGATATACACAAGGCGAGACTTCTACATTCAGCCGTGAGTAATTTTTACAGCAAAATAACCATTAGTGCAGTGTGATGTTTCATTCAAGTGTTTATTTATTTGTAAAAGACTCTAAAAGGTCACTTACAAGAGCTTAAAAACAAAGGAAAAGTTAAGCTGGGTAACCCCAAAAGTGGTCACAGTTGCTTCCGGCATCATTTTCGTCGCTTACGTTAGCTTTTCACTACGAAATATAAGTCACAGCTCAAAACGGGGTTTTACAAAGATGGTGGATGCAAAATTGACTTCAATTTGAACAACATTAAAGCGACTCTGTGTCTTCTAATTCTTCGGTAAAAAATTCACCAGCAAATTCCATTAAAATGTTGGCTGCTGGTTTAAACCTTGTTAGTTTTTCAGTGTTTGATCGACGCAACAGCGATAAACCGCTTCTTTCTGGATATTGCCTCTGAACATTGCGTGACCATAAAATACTAGGTGATAAGAACTGAGACAAATTTACAATTTAAATCATTTTCTCAAATAATGTAAATCTCTTTTTTTTTTTTAATCTTAGGTGTCTGAGTTTTTCGGGTCTGAGGTCTGAGGTCTGAGTTTTCGGGGTCTGAGTTTTCGTGACACCCTCTCAGGCACTGGTAAAAGGGAAGCCTGACGGGAATTGACAATTGCTGCTATTAAAAAGGACGGCATACTGAAGAGCCATGTTAAAAGTCCAGTCAAAGAAAGGCTAGCAGCAAATAGTGAGGCACTTTGCGCAGTTCACGGTGACTTCGAAGCTGATTACAGACCAAAGCGTTTCCAAAAGTTAACGCCAAAATGAATATCGACAACATCGGGGAGACCGCGATGGCAAGACTTCTTGGTATTGATGTCGAAAGATCATGGCAGAAACATGCACTTTTGCCGTCCAATTAGGCATTCCTTCTGAAAAGGTTGTCCAGTCGATTTAATTAATACGTGTGTTGTACTGGAGTGAGCCAAACATCCCGAGTATTTTCAAATAGAGTGAATCTACGTGTAAGCGTACGAGATCGGTAGTTAATTAGCACAACAGATCCTCAGCCTAAATAATGTTTGCGTTAATTGAAGTGGTGTTTGTTTCCAACCAGGAATCATTGTTTTGTAAGGCAAAGACTGTTATTTTGCTTTTTGAAAAGATTAATTGTTTTTAATGCGTTTTAAGTCATCTTTTAATGGGCCGCGAGGAAAGGACTTCACTTTGCTTTACTGTCGAATTGACTGAGAATAAAAGCGTCTCATACTTCTTGTAAGCCACTCTTAACCATCTATCGGGTTTAAACTGATTTTAGATTGTAAAAAGCCGGAAACTACACATTTTGCTATATCTTCAGCTGCACGAAACAATACAAATATCTGATAATTTTTCGTTTCTTATCCCTGAATGTATGTATGTCAGGATTTTTGAGAACTGTTACAGATTTGGGACAAAACTTTTTCGCTTGCGTCGCCGGCAGGGAGGCCTTTGCGTTGCTTGAAAAGCCTTGGGGGTTTCCGTCAAGGAGGGTTGGGGAAGACAGCCCAGGTGCCTGGCTACCAGCTGGTACCAAGGGGAGGACCCAGAGTTTATCCCCTGGGTGGTGAAGAGGGTCACAGAGAGTGGCACTTTCCTCAGCAAAACTGCTTATTTTCTTTGCAGCACAGCCTTTGGCAGTCATGCCCTGCAGGCTTAGTGGCTGGAAGCCAGACAGCCAGACAAAAGGGAGGTGGGTGTATAAGCTGTGTGATGACAGACTGTTTCTGGCTAAAGGATTATCCAAATCGATCACTGCTTGCTATATACTGTAGTGCTTTTCCAGTAAGTAAACTGAACAATTAAAGATGATTGCATTGATGTCCAGGAAACAACATCCATTAAGATACTAATCACCAATCAGGTCTTTCTCTTTATTGGCTTCTCCCACAGTGTACGTAAATCGTCATGATTTTGTTTTCTAGTGTATATTTTCAGAGAGAAATAGTAAACGAAACTGACAACTTCTTTTTTCCACTTGTTGTCTCCAAAACCGCTGCGCATAAAATAGCGAGCAAAGATATAGAAAAAAAAAAGCGCGGTAAGATAAACTGAACGCCTGTAAGAGGTGATTAAACTTGAGGTGGGCAGGGCGCATTTGATGTTCTTAAAACGATGGGACGTTTTCCATTTAAAGCTGGAAATTCGGTGAAAATAAAATATGCAGATGAGACTGCATTGTGTGAATTTACCCCGCCGGAAGATTTTCAACATGAATGGATCTTTTCAAAAGGTTCTTTTATCTGGAAGGCCCAGATGCTATAACTACGATAGTAATCGATCATTGAATTATTTTATTTACACTTAAGAGAAACGAGCTGGATAACATTAGTGTTAACTTAATCTTAATCCTTCGTTTCTTGAGCGGACCGGACCTTGTATTGTAGACCAGTACAATGTTCGACCGAGCAACAACGACCTTAAAAGAGAAAATGTATTCTTAGTTTTGGCACGTGCTCCTAATTTCTTAGAATAGCGCTGGAAAGCGCCATTACATACATAGGAAATGTATATTATTATTTTAACCAGCTCGGTGTTCGGTTAGTATCAGGGATTATTTTTATTGAGTCCTTGTTGTCTCACTTTATGCTCGTGAAATTCGCCCGCAGTTAAGTCCATATACCTTCCAAAAAATTCGAAATTTCTCAAGATTGAACATTCTGGCTTAATTAATATATATTGCGTTTTCGATCACGGCAATGAGTGGTGAGGCAATGGACTTTCTAATCTCTTTACGGTGGCCATCTCACATAATCAACCCAGTTGGTACAATCAAATTATCTCAGTGGTTTTGATAACAGCGGCTCCACGCCAGGTTTCAATTCCTTTTTTTTTTTTTCTGAATAACTCCAACAGTTTCGTAAACGGTGATAAATAACATAAAATGCATTAAAATAAATAATAAATTCAGTTTGGCACAGCAAAAGGACACCGTTTGAAACGAAGTTGCACTACTGCTATTTTAAAACAGTCATCGTCAACTTTATTCAGCCTGTGGTTCTGAATGGTGTGAAATGTTTTGCTACTGCCGTGCTGAAGTCGAAATTAGTATAGGTAATCATACAGTTTCGAGTTCAATTTGGAATTAATTTGCACGAGTGAGTTTTTCAAAAAATTGAAATTGCACGAGCCGCTTCGGCGAGTGCAATTTCAGGTTTTTGAAGCTGCCCACTAAATACGAATGAAGATGTCAACTAGTTTCTATCGGAATTCGTAATATTTCAAAATATAGACTTAGTCCTGAATCCCCGTAAAATACTGATATTCTTCTAATCTTCCACTCGACAAAAAGAAAATTCGCCCATACGCAATTAAGCAAACCGAATGAATTCAGCAACAATACCACAAAAAGAGCGGTTCCGAACGGAAAGTGCGAAGTTATCATGCCTCACTTGAGGGCAGCCAAAAAGCTGTATTCCGCTGCGTAATAATAAAGAGGTGAGCGACATAAAGGTCGTGTTCGTTAAAATATAGTGATTCACTAGGCATTCTCCAAAAAATTATGTACTTTGTTGTCCGTCTGTTGAGAGTGTCCCCAAAATAACCTGTGGCCGTTCCACTTACTCCAGCTCGTCTTCTTGCATTTATGTTCTAACACTGTTGATCAAAGTATCCGTGGATCCACAATGCTTAGCCGAGTGAATCCACGGACTAAAAAGAGCTAGAAAGACAAATGACCAAAACGATCAATCGTACACTTTAGACAAGAGATACTCTTGGCGAAAATGATTCCATATTTCAAGACACGACGCAATCTCAAACCACCCACAAATAACAGTCGAAAACTTATGGAGAAATAATCTTTGATAATCCAACCTTTTTTCAATTCAGATATTCTTGAATTACTATGGAGTTCATCATAATCTCGGATCCAACTCGGCAAAATAAGTCACTTTACACATAACAAAAATGTATCAAACATTCACTGACATAGGTTTTTTGCCACACAGTTGGAGTCCTAGTCAGTCTCTGCCATTCTCGATGCCATCGAAATTATTGATATCAGTTAAAAGATGAAGCAAAACCTAATCTTTTTACTGTGTTTTCTGTGTGTTCCTAAAATAATGTTTAATTATCTTTAATAGTTTCACAGTGATTTCCTTCGTTTCGACATCCTCCGAATAAAATGTAATAACCAGACTCCCGCATGTCAACGAAAACAAAGGTGTGTGTCTCAAAATTGTTTAAAACGCAAATTATCAACACAAAAGGATAGATAAAAAGTTTGGCAAAATTTTAAAGCTCCCCGCTTAATAATAAAGAGGTGAGCGACATAGTAATTCATGTAATATATTAAACACAAGAGTCAGTGTTTTATCGGGATATCAAAAAAGGAAGAAGAGAGTTGAAAATACGTCGTGCAGTGGAAAATTTTTTACAAAAGTCGAGATGTTTAGACAGCCGATGAAACACTGTCTCGAGTATTTGATATATTTTCTCAATCGAAGCAAAAACTAAGTGGTAAACCATGATGAATAATCGTCAAAACCTATGCTAATTAAGACCGGGTTCAAACATTTTTCGCGGTTGTGATTATCTCTGTTTTAACTTGCTGACACACACTCTCTTCCTCAAAATAACCTTAGCTAATATTCTCTTAGTAGGAATTAACACTCTGTTAACATACCCATCACAGAAATCCAATTTACTCTAAATCTATTGCCTTGGAATTGGAGAGTCTGTATGGAGTTAAATTGTAGGCTGAGACTGAGATGAGGCTGATAGCAAGATTTACTGATAGCTGGGATCTAGAGACCTGAAAGATCGAATGATCATCATGAGAATGGTATAGCATTATATACCAGATAAGCTGGACTAGGCCAAAATATTTTGTTTTTGTAAATAAAGTCGTTCAGTTTGTTTTTGTTAAATGTGGTTGTAGTTTATGGAAGGGGAGCAACAGGTAGGTAGAGTCGGGAACGAGGAGAGCGACAGGAATTCTGGTGAAAACTGAGTTAGAGCAAACATAGTTAAATAAAGGGAGAAGGAGGAAAGAGGAAAAAAGGGTACATGAAAACTCGTTCAGAAATTCAACACTTTTTATTTACATCATTGTTTAAAAAATAACACAACTTATTTTCACCATTCAAAGCAAAATGATTCTAACATAATCTGAGGATATTCAGTGTTATTCTCTGGCTACTTCTTCCACTGCAATGTTCTCCCCTCTCCGTTGTGCTTGGGCTTGGACGCGGCTTCTTTGCCTGGCTCTAAACATTTTGAAATGAAGAACTGGATTTAAAACGAACGTGAAATACGACAATGTGGTTGTCATAAGAAACGCAGTATTCAGCGTCGTCCCTTGAAACTTTTCTGCGCTTGCGACAATGTTACATATGATCAACGAAAACCTGAATAAAACGTAAGTTCCACAGATTCCATACGTCAGCCATGTAAGTTGTTTCTCCTGGCGTTGTCGAGTAGATGAATTTGTTACAACTAGCGTGCGCAACTTTTTTACCACACGAAAGAAAGTAATTATGACTAAAAGTATTGCTAGCGTATCTAACTGTCCCATTGTTGTTACATAAACTCGGATGACATTACCTCGTTCAGTTCTAAAAGACTGAGAGAAGTTATAAGGAAACCATGTGTAGCAAACAGAGGTCTCTTTTCTTAACAGTACGAGGAGTACAACAGTAATTATGAAGGCCAAAAGCCAAGTAACAAGCAGAATTTTCTTAACATTCTGCGTTGATAGACGGCGTTTGAATGGGCGAACAACGCAATCGTGGCGATCTAATGCCATTACCATTAGAGTTAAAGCATTCAGCGCCATGCAGCCGACAGAGAGAGAAAAGCCAACTTTACACAGTATCCCGAAAACTGGGAAATGGCCAATTTGAAGGTAATTTACAATTGTGGTAATAGATAAAAATGGCATACCAGAGAGTGATGTTAGAAGTCCAGTCAAAGAAAGACTGGCGAGCAAATAGTGCGGCACTTTGCGAAGGTCACGGCGTCTTCGAAGCCGATTACAGACTACACCGTTTCCAGATGCTCATGCTCCCGCGAAAATCGAGATCGACAATATCACGAAGACCGCAATGGTAAGACTTTTTGGTATTAATGTCGAAGGATAGCTTTCCTCTGTCATGTTAGAAACATTCAGTTTTGCCGAGTTATACATTCGTCCGCTCTGAGTTTATACAGTGTCCAGAGGATTATCCAAAGCGATCACTTGTTATATACTTTAGTACTATTCCAGTACTTTAACTGAACAATTGAGGATGATTGCATTCATATCCAGGAAATAAGATCCAATAAAATAATAATCAGCAATTAGGTCATTCTGTTTATTGGCTTCCCCCGCAAAGTACGTAAATCGTTAAGATTTTGTTTTCTAGTTTTTCTTTATAAAGGAAAACTGTCAAGAAACTTACAGTTTTATTATTACTTGTAGCCTCCAAAAGCGCAGCGCGAAAAATGGCGAGCAAAGCTGGAAAAAAGCTGGAAAATTCGGTGCAAATAAAATATGCATATGAGGTTGCATTGTGTGAGTTTGCCCCGCCGGAAGATTTTCAATATGAATGGATCTTTTCAAATGGTTTGTTATCTGGAAAGAACAGGTGCTAAAACTAAGGTAGTAATCGATCATGTGAATTATTTTATTCACACTGAAGAGAAACGAGCTCAAAGAAAGACCGTTTTCTTATCTGGATAACATAAGTCTCAATTAAATATCGAGAATCGGCCCACAGAACCGGAATAACGAAGTTTTTCTCTTATTTGACCAAAAGAACCCATTTTTGGAAATGACATCAAAAGTTTCGATTTCCTTTTCTTTTCTTCAAAATTTGCAAAACTTGAAAATTCGGCCACAGGGCCTTCAGTGGCGGCCATGAGACTTTGACACATGTTTAACATGCTCGTATGAACGTACCAAGCGTTGTCTTAACATGTCCTTTACACAGTTTGTGGGGCATCTCTTAAAACTTTACTCGGGACTAAAGTTTGTTTAAGAATGATTTGTTTTACAAAAAAGTTAACCTTCGGAAGCTGAACCATTTACAGACCTTAAGTGATAAGGCTAATATTAGCAAACTTTGAACTTGTTAAATATGCAGTCTGTTAGATTTCAGTCAGGTAAATAATTATAACCAAATGAAAGCAAGTTATTCATTCTAATCGCTTAAAAAAAAAAATAATAATAAAAATACAGGTGGCTCGTAAAATAATTGTTTTGTTGAGAGAATTTTCCGCAAGGTCACTCTGACGCATATATCACTTATTTATTGCGTAATTGTCATTATTTCCGACTATTTTTTAATTTTACTTTATGCATTCCCACTAAATCTTTTAAAGTAAAGAACTGAAATAAATCTAAGATAAGAAATCCATACAAGTTTTTACAACTAAGCTTATCAATGGGCCAATCTGTTTGTTTTTTTCAGTAGCAATAGCACTTTATCATCTGTCACGCAAACTATTTCAAACGGTAGCGAACTTGACTATGGCTCCGGACTGTGGCTTCGATGGATCCTTTTTGACACGGATCTACCGCATTCTAACTAATCGTTTTGTTATAACGAGTACAGATAGCCACTCAAGCAATGGAAATACAAAATTCGTGAAACGTGAAAGGGGTATTGTTAAAACATAGACAACAACTAATTAAAAATTAAATTACATATAGTGTTTAGATGTCCGGCACTCGGGAAGTGTTTTTAGAATACTACATACCCGGAAAAAACTCACCCAATCCTTCTTGAAACTGTAGATCTTTGTTTAGAAATGTCAACCGATTTCAATTATAATTTTGGCTTTGTGGTTGAGGAAAATTTTTGAACTTGGGCATACTATAAAATCTCGATGTTTCGACACTTAGAAAAAATTCGTACTCTGATTATTCATGAATTTCGACTGCCGGGTATCTAGTTGTTTTGAACAACCGTGCCCGTGAGTCGAGGTTCTCATGGTGTGCCGAAGCCAAGAGAATTCGTCCACAACAAAAACGAAACATTGTTTACTTCAATTGCTTTATAGAAATTATTCCCCAAGAGTTGAAACCGGCGTCAGAGTACGAATTTTTAAGTGTCGAAACATCGAGATTTTATAGTATGCCCAAGCTCCAAAATTTCTTCAACCACAGGTCCGTGCACGATTCGGCCAA
>JAHPZR010007024.1:17500-34002 GCA_019787425.1 Platygyra sinensis | reverse complement strand
CATTTCCAATGAGACTTATATTCCTTACCGTCTGTGAAATGTTTTCTTAGAAGTTCTCAAACGCCGAGAAATAAGATTGCCTAAGATTCAGTGGTGATTTGCCCAGAAATACCAGGCGTCAGACCACAGCACAATGTAGGAACTGAAACAAATAAAAGAAACATACTACAAATCACACCAGGAGTAATTGCATATTCACTAAAGAAAAATGAGCAATAAACATCAAGCACAAAACAGATTAGAAAGAGCGACTAGTTGATTGTGTATAATCAGTTCAATTATAAGAATATACATGTCGTGTATGGATTAAGTATTCTGTTTCATCCTCTAAAGACTAAAACCGTTACACCTGTCTCTAGATAGGGGAGGTGACTATTGGTATTCCTAAAAAGAAAGATAACTGAAGGTTACACAATCGTAAGGTTGGAATCCCGAGAGATGGGGATAATTCCTATAATGGCCTATGCAGGGAGACTCAGGCTGCACCATCACAAGAAACTACGCTGGAACACCTACATGATCACTTTCATCACCACCACTACTACTTCTATCACCAATTATATAATAACCTAAGTTATTCTCGCAATTTGATTGGTTCTTGCCTATGATCTATTAGAGGACAGATGCACGATGGACGTCATCATTACAGAGTTTTTGTCTCTGTGTTTTAAAATGGCGGAAAGTTTTGAGAATTTAGATAATATTTTACGTGGCTGGGCAAAAGATAAGGTGCAAAAAGGTCTTGCCCAGGCATTGAACAGGTTCGAGAAGTAGGAAGAAGAAAAATAACGCCGTTTTTTTAGAAAAAGATTCAGTAAAAATACTCAAGCAGTCTCAGTCGGCAGTCGAGTGAGACTAAACCAAGCAAAAGATTGGTGTTGGTGGGCCGAAACCATTGCTTTATCTCAAATCTAACAAATCCTACAGACAAAATATTTCTGAGATTAATTCATTTACAAAATTCAACTTTTCCTGGTCTCAAAATAACTGTCAACACACTGATTGATGCCAGGAATGAAACATGAAAACATCACTTTTAAAATCAGTTAAAATAAACACATAACCTTGCTTTCCCGGCGATGCAAGTATTCTAGTCCATCTCAGGGCACAGCAGCGAACTAAGTATACAGCTAACCACAGCTCACGGCCAACTGTATCTCAGCTAAAACGTGTCTCCGACATTATATCAAGCCAAATCACCAACCACAGAAGACAAAAATTTTCACCGTCCCAAATGCTCCTTTCATTCAAAACTCGAATCAAAATTAATGGCCTTTACGGTGACCGCAACCACAAGTTTTCCAAGGGTATTTTCTCAACTCCTGCAATATTTAACGCAACTTCCAAGCTTTTCGGCTCACAGGGCTGCTCTGATGACAAAAAATTGACTCCACTTTTCCGGCATTTTCTTTAAAATTTGTAGATTTCGCAGCTCAATTCTGTTTTTGCTGCAAGTTTTCATTCCACAAAGAGAGACAATCGAGTCAGGTTTGACAGTGGCGTGATTTTGCTGGACCAATAACAATTCTTTGCTACGCATAGCAACCAATGAAATTACTTCATTTTGTATAGATAATAGATCACGTCAAATGGCTTTTTATGTGTTCACCAAACTGGGCAAAGATGGGGTACATGTAAAGGCCGACTTTCGCGTTATGTTTAAACATTTTGAAATAAAAAAAAGGTCTATCTCTAATAGTTTGTTTTGTTATTATACGAAACAAATAGATTCCATGTTGCTGTATGTCTTTTCAGTAATAGATCACAGAAGACATCAAAATGTGGTAAGAACATCAGTGATATACTCGGCCATCGCCTCATGTGTCACTTTCTTGTTCTTACCACATTTTGACCTCATCTGTGATCTATTACTGAACAGACGCACAGCAGCATGGAATCTATTTGTTAACTAGAATACCTTTTCTATATACAGCACCACTACCAATAGTGTGATCACCTACAAAATCACTTAGGTGTAAGCACAGATACCAGAAATCCTACCAGTAAATGCACCACAACTACTACTAGATCCTAAACTGCGGGACTAACATCAGTCACATCAACACCTGTAGGGTGTACCTTAACCATGTATGTAACCACTGAAATCAGCAACACCAAAACCAGGGTGTAAATTAGGTTTAATCATCTATACATACACTGACATTAGGAAAACCAAAACAAGGATGTACATTAACCATCTATACAACCACTAACATCAGTGACATCAACATGAGGGTATACCTACACAATCTATACAACACCAACAAGCAACACCAAGACTTGGGTGTACCCTCACCATCAATACAACCACTAACACAAGCCACACCAACACAAGGTGTACGTGTTCCATCTATGCAGCCACTGATGTAAGCCACACCAATACCAGGGTGTGCCTTCACCATCTATAGAAGCACTGATATCAGACTCACCAACACTAGGCTGTTCCTTCACCAACTATACTTGTAACCACTAAGATATGCATCACGATATGCATTAGCACTACTTGCAACAAAACAAACCACATCCTCACCCTCCTGGCAACAGCAACACTATAATGATCATGATCATAACTAGGAGCTAACCTGAAGCATTATTAGACCATGATTACACCTGAGCCACCATCCTGAAAATCACCTGCACCATCCCAAGCAACTACACCTCACATCCTACATGACAACTTCCTTCAGCACCACTAGTACTTCCACCATCAACTAGAATACCTCTACCATATACAACACCACTACCAGTAGCCCTGTAATCACTACCATATGCACCAAAAATCTACCAGTATATGCACCACCACTACCACTAGCTCTTAACCTGCAGCACCGTTACCTTATGCTTCCCACCTGCATCATAACCATCACCACCAACAGCAACACCAAAGGGAACACCAGCAGCAAAAGCAACAGGACCAGCTGCAGCAACACCAAAAGCATTGCCACTAAAACCATATTTTTACACCATCATCCCCTGCACTACAAAAGCACTACCACTGTGAAATCACTAACCACTAACACCAGCAGCAGTTGCACCAGGCACATCAAGTAACCATTAGTTAACACAATCACCATGAAGACTATTGCCACCACTGCCATCTTTCTCTACAAAACTATGAGCAAATGGAAATAAATAGGGAGAGATTTTGTTTGTTTTTTTTTAACACTGTCTACCTTATCAATTAGGCAAATTTTGCTCTCAAATTTGTTGTCATCAGTGAAATAAAGTAATGGTTGATAAATGGCTCCTGAAATAACCTACAAATGGCTTGTGACATGCAAGTAATGCTACATATACATAACTGGTGTATCTACACTAACAACAATAGGGTGTACATGAACCTACATGGTGCATACAATCACTGGCATCAACTTCATTAACACTAGTGTGTACCTATGCACTGTTTACAACCATTGACATCAGCGACACCAAGAGCAGGATGTACCCTCGCCATCTATATAACTAGTAAAATCAGCAATACCAAAAATCATGGTATACTTACACCATCTATACAGCCAGTAACATCCACCAAACCAACACCAGGGTGTACCTACACCATCTATACGACCATCGACATCAGCAGCACTAAAACCAGGGTGAACGTTTAAAATCTGCACAATCAGTAACTTCAGTGTCATCAACACCAGGGTGTACTGTACCTTACCCATTTATACAACTACCACTGGGTAGACACCAACACTGGGGAGTACCTAAACCATTTATACAACCACTGACACAATCAACACCCACACAAAGGTGTAGCTACACATTCTATACACTATATCACTAACATCAGCAACAAACATACCAGGGTGTACCTTGAAAGTCTATAAAACCACTGACATTAGCGACACCAACATCAGGGTGTACTTACACCATCTCTACCACTGCTAACATCATCACCAACACCACTGTGTACAACCACTGCCTTCAGCACCATTTAAACCAGCGTGTACATGCCTCACCTATACAATTGACACTAACACACCTCCCACACCAACACCAGGGTGTAGAGCTCTACACCACCTCTACAACCAAGTGCTGACATCGGCCACATCAGCACCAGGGTGTACCTTCACCAGCTATACAACCACTGACATTAGCGACACCAGGACTAGGGTGTGCCTTCAAAATCTATACAACCACTAACATCAGCCACACCAACATCAGGGTGTAACTTCATCATCTATACCATCATACCTAACATTAGTATCACCAACACCAGGGTGTACCTTTGTCATCTTCAAAATGACTGACATCAGTGACAGAAACACCAACACCAGGTTGTACCTTCACCATCTATAGTTAAAAAGGCCACACTTAATACCACAGTGTACCTACACGCATCTCTTAATGCCACTAACCTCAGCGGAGCAGCTGCGCTGAGGTTAGTGGCATTAGAGATGGTGTAGGTACACTGTGGTATTAGTGTGGCTTTTTAACTATAGATGGTGAAGGTACAACCTGGTGTTGGTTTTTCTGTCACTGATGTCAGTCATTTTGAAGATGACAAAGGTACACCCTGGTGTTGGTGATACTAATGTTAGGTATGATGGTATAGATGATGAAGTTACACCCTGATGTTGGTGTGGCTGATGTTAGTGGTTGTGTAGATTTTGAAGGCACACCCTAGTCTTGGTGTCTCTAATGTCAGTGGTTGTATAGCTAGTGAAGGTACACCCTGGTGCTGATGTGGCCAATGTCAGCACTTGGTTGTAGAGGTGGTGTAGAGCTCTACACTCTGGTGTTGGTGTGGGAGGTGTATTAGTATCAATTGTATAGGTGGGGCATGTACACGCTGGTTTAAATGGTGCTGAAGGCAGTGGTTGTACACAGTGGTGTTGGTGATGCTAATGTTAGCAGTGGTAGAGATGGTGTAAGTACACCCTGATGTTGGTGTCGCTAATGTCAGTTGTTTAATAGTTTTTCAAGGTACACCCTGGTATGTTTGTTGCTGATGTTAGTGATATAGTGTATAGAATGTGTAGCTACACCTTTGTGTTGGTGTTGATTGTGTCAGTGGTTGTATAAATGGTTTAGGTACTCCCCAGTGTTGGTGTCTACCCAGTGGTAGTTGTATAAATGGGTAAGGTACAGTACACCCTGGTGTTGATGACACTGAAGTTACTGATTGTGCAGATTTTAAACGTTCACCCTGGTATTAGTGCTGCTGATGTCGATGGTCGTATAGATGGTGTAGGTACACCCTGGTGTTGCTTTGGTGGATGTTACTGGCTGTATAGATGGTGTAAGTATACCATGGTGTTGGTATTGCTGATTTTATTAGTTATATAGATGGCGAGGGTACATCCTGCTGTTGGTGTCACTGATGTCAATGGTTGTAAAAAATGCATAGGTACACACTAGTGTTAATGAAGTTGATGCCAGTCATTGTATACACCATGTAGGTACATGTACACCCTAGTGTTGTTTGTGTAGATACACCACTTATGTATATGTAGCATTACCTGTATGTCACAAGTCATTCCTTGGTTATTTCAGGAGTCATTTACCAACCATTACTTTATTTCACTGATGACAACAACTTTGAGAGCAAAATTTGCCTAATTGATAAGGTAGACAATGTTAAAAAAAAACAAACAAATTCTCTCCCTATTTATTTCCATTTGCTTATAGCTTTGTAGAGAAAGATGGCAGTGGTGGCAATAGTCATCATGGTGATTGTGTTAACTAATGGTTACTTGATGTGCCTGGTGCTACTGCTGCTGGTGTTAGTGGTTAATGATTTCATAGTGGTAGTGCTTTTGTAGTGTAGGGGGTGATGGTGTAATAATATGGTTTTAGTGGCAATGCCTTTGGTGTTGCTGTTGCTGGTCCTGTTGCTTGTGCTGGTGGTGATGGTTATGATGCAGGTGGGAAGCACAAGGTAATGGTGCTGCAGGTTAAGAGCTAGTGGTAGTGGTGGTGGACATACTGGTAGATTTTTGGTGCATATAGTAGTGATTACAGGACTTCTGGTAGTGGTGTTGTATATGGTAGAGGTATTCTAGTTTATTGTGGAAGTACTAGTGGTGCTGTAGGATGTGAGGTGTAGTTGCTTGAGGTGGTGCAGGTGATGGCCAGGATGGTGGCTCAGGTGAAATCATGGTCTAATAATGCTTCAGGTTAGCTCCTAGTTATGATCATGGTCATTATAGTGTTGCTGTTGCCAGCAGGGTGATGATGTGGCTTGCTTTGTTGCAAGTAGTGCTTACGCATATCGCGATGCTTATGCATATCGTGGTGAAGGTACAGCCTAGTGTTGGTGAGTCTGATATCAGTGCTTCTATAGATGGTTAAGGTACACCCTGGTTTTGGCGTGGCTTACATCAGTGGTTGCATAGATGGAACAGGTACACCTTGTGTTGGTGTGGCTTGTGTTAGTGGTTGTATTGATGGTGAGGGTACACCCAAGTCTTGGTGTTGCTTGTTGATGTTGTATAGATTGTGTAGGTATACCCTCATGTTGATGTCACTGATGTTAGTGGTTGTATAGATGGTTAATGTACATCCTTGTTTTGGTTTTCCTAATGTCAGTGTATGTATAGATGATTCAACCTAATGTACACCCTGGTTTTGGTGTTGCTGATTTCAGTGGTTATATACATGGTTAAGGTACACCCTGCAGGTGTTGATGTGACTGATGTTAGTCCTGCAGTTTAGGATCTAGTAGTAGTTGTGGTGCATTTACTGATAGGATTTCTGGTATCTGTTCTTACACCTAAGTGATTTTGTAGGTGATGGCACTATTGGTAGTGGTGCTGTATATAGAAAAGGTATTCTAGTTAACAAATAGATTCCATGCTGCCGTGCGTCTGTTCAGAAGTAGATCACAGATCGTCAAAATGTGGTAAGACACACCAGGTGATAGCCGAGTATATCACTGATGTTCTTACCGCATTTTGACGTCTTCTGTGATCTATTACTGAAAAGACATATGGCAACATGGAATCTATTTGTTTTGTATAATGGCAAAACAAACTATTAGAGATAGACCTTTTTTTAATTCAAAATATTTAAACATAACGAGAAAGCCGGCCTTTGCCCCATCTTTGCCCAGTTTGGTGAACACATAAAAAGCCATTTGACGTGATCTATTATCTATACAAAATGAAGTAATTTCATTGGTTGCTATGCGTAGCAAAGAATTGTTATTGGTCCAGCAAAATCACGCCACTGTCAAACCTAACTCGAGTGTCTCTCTTTGTGGAATGAAAACTTACAGCAAAAACAGAATTGAGCTGCGAAATCTACAAATTTTAAAGAAAATGCCGGAAAAGTTGAGTCAATTTTTTGTCATCAGACTAGCCCTCAGTGAGCCGAAAAGCTTGGAAGTTGCGTTAAATATTGCAGGAGTTGAGAAAACACCCTTGGAAAACTTGTGGTTGCGGTCAATGTAGAAGCCATTTGATTCGAGTTTTGAATGAAAGGAGCATTTGGGACGGTGGAAATTTTTGTCTTCTGTGGTTGGTGATTCGGCTTGATATAATGTCCCAGACACGTTTTAGCTGAGATACAGTTGGCCGTGAGCTGTGGTTAGCTGTATACTTAGTTCGCTGCTGTGCCCTGAAATGGACTAGAATACTCGCATCGCCGGGAAAGCAAGGTTATGTGTTTATTTTAACTGATTTTAAAAGTGATGTTTTCATGTTTCATTCCTGGCATCAATCAGTGTGTCAACAGTTATTTTGAGACTAGGAAAAGTTGAATTTTATAAATAAATTAATCTCAGAAATATTTTGTCTATAGGATTTGTTAGATTTGAGATAAAGCAATGGTTTTGGCCCACCAACACCAATTTTTTGCTTGGTTTAGTCTCGCTCGACTGCCGACTGAGACTGCTTGAGTATTTTTACTGAATCTTTTTCTAAAAGAAATGGCTTTATTTTTCTTCTTCCTGCTTCTCGAACCTGTTCAATGCCTCGGCAAGACTTTTACTCACCTTATCTTTTGCCCAGCCACATAAAATATTATCTAATTTCTTAAAACTTTCCGCCATTTTAAAACACAGAGACAAAAACTCTGTAATGATGATGTCAATCATGGGTCTCTCTAATAGATCATAGGCAAGAACCAATCAAATTGCAAGAATAACTTAGGTTTTTATATAATTGGTGATAGAAGTAGTAGTGGTGGTGATGAAAGTGATCTTGTAGGTGTTCCAGCGTAGTTTCTTGTGATGGTGCAGCCTGAGTCTCCCCACATAGGCCATTATAGGAATTACCCCCCTCTCTCGGGATTCCAACCTTACGATTGTGTAACTTTCAGTTATCTTTCTTTTTAGGAATATCAATAGTCACCTCCCCTATCTAGAGGCAGGTGTAACGGTTTAGTCTTTAGAGGATGAAACAGAATACTTAATCCATACACGACATGTATATTCTTTAGAATTGAACTGATTATACACAATCAACTAGTCGCTCTTTCTAATCTGTTTTGTGCTTGATGTTTATTGCTCATTTTTCTTTAGTGAATATGCACTACTCCTGGTGTGATTTGTAGTATGTTTCTTTTATTTGTTTCAGTTCCTACATTGTGCTGTGGTCTGACGCCTGGTATTTCTGGGCAAATCACCATCGGATCTTAGACAATCTTATTTTTCGGCTATTGAGAACTTCTGAGAAAACATTTCGCAGACGGTAAGGAATATTTGTCTCATTGGAAATGAGCGTTAACATTATATGTCACACTTGTAATAGATGAGTAGCAAATAAAAAGTTGAAGTTGAAGTTGCACAGAATGACTGAACGAAATGTATATAACAGGCTTGCCCTCTGAGCTTTTGACATGCATGACACATTGATTAATCCTTTTGTAAAAATTATACCGGTGAAGTTCAAAATTCTTGACCAAAAGAAACGATATGAAGTACAGCCATTAAATGTTCTTTTAACTAAACACAATGTATTTATTTCTTTATTTTAACCTGATCAGTCAATGTTGCGGGACCACAGTTCACGTGTCTTTGCTGTCAGCATATATCTTTAACATTTGCATGATAAATGCTTCCCTGCGTTGGTCATTTTCTTGCTCAAGCTTCATTCGTTTTTCTTCCAACTCCAATTCTTTTTGGGCCCGTCTTTCCTCCATCTCCATAAATAACTGTTGCTGCTCCCTTTGTACTTCAGCGAATATTGATAATGCTTCAGAAATTTTATCCCCTTTACAAGGTTTCTTGCGTTTCTTGCTACATGAAGTAGTAAATTCCGGATCTTTTGATGAGGTAGAAGGCTGCATAGAAAAATGTTCTGTCCCGCCTTTGCTCGCAATGTTTCTATTTTTCACCAGGCTTATATCGGTTGTCTTTGCGCATCTGCTCTTTTCTTTGGGAGTTGCGACAACGTATTCATCTTCATTGGAGAGGAATGAAAATGAAACATCAACCACACTGCCAAAGGGTTCGTCCCCATCATCAGGATACATCACTTTGGAAATCTTTTCGTCCTCTTTAGAACTGCTCGGTCTATTGGTTCCAACCATCTCCCATTCTTGTCGTTGGTTTCCAGAAATTTTGTTGCCGTCGCGAATCTTGCGATATTTTTGCTTGAGGTTGTTAATTTTAACACGACACTGTTGTGCACTTCTCGAGTACCCTCCATCGGCCATTCCTTGGCTTATTTTGTCCCATACGAGTTTCTTGGTGTGCATGTTGTGCAACCCATGTTGCACCGACTTTTCACTCCATAATGCAATCAAAAGTTTGGTTTTCTCAAACCACCACGTGTCTGCCATTTTGTTCAATCACACACTGTAATTACTTCAAACAACCCCAGGCGGGTTGTTTTAAGTAATTGTAATCCAATTATAATTAGGGACTGTAATTAGTTGATGTGAACCCATTTCATATTTAATTCGATTATAATTCGATCATAATCGAGGCCTAATGTGAACAAGGCTTAAGTAAAATATTCCACTGTCTTGGGGTAATTGATTCTGAATGAGGGACGTTACTTTGTAGATAAGGCCAGAAGTGTAAAAAGGTAATTGAAGGACATGGTGTTATTAAAAGTACTCAACGATAAACTACAAATCAGCTGTGACGCTTTTTGAACTTTCCTCTTTCTCCAACACAATTTAGTATTTACTTTTGGCAACAAAGACGATTTGGGGTTCACTTTCGTCATTGTCATGATCACTGGCTAAGCTGAAAAAAAAAAAGGCGACTACTTACTACGGTATCCTATGACACTAAGACTTTCTGTTCTTAGTTTCTGTTAGCTATTGTAGTCAACTCGAGGCTTGCAGAACGAAGTATAGGTTTCCAAGTGTATATTGTTAAATAAAAGCTGTCACTTTCACCCATAGTTGCCTCTTAAGTTAATTGGTAAAACATCATGTCGGATCGGTGTATCTATTTGTCTTAAACTGTGCAGATAACGTCTAAATAACGTAAGCACGAATAAATTTTAATCATCAGAAAGCATCGGAGACAATAAAGTAGAGCAGATGAAAAGTGAAATTACTGCAGGTGAAATGAAAGACATGGTGAAAAATAATCTGGACACCTTGAGAGCCTTGCTGGAAGAGACCAAATACATGTATGAAGGTGAACAGCAAAGTCGACAAAGTCGTGGCAAACGAATTTAATCAATTCTTTTCAAATGTTGGTCAAAATGCAAATAAACAAATCCAGTCCCTTATTTTTAAGGCAGATGACTTTAATCCAACTGAGTTTGTGCTACTAAACCATCCTATCTCTGAGCAGTTCTACTTTTGAACAGTAACTGCTAATGTTTAAGCTATTGTGATGTCCATTCCATCAAACAAATCTCCCGGTCATGACAAGATACCTATCAAAGTTTATAAAGATTGTTTATCTTCGATTCTTTCATCAGTTACTGATCTCATTAACACATCGCTTTCAAGCAGCGTTTTCCCCATAGCATGGAAAATAGCAGAGGTTGTTCCAATTCCCAAGACTGACGACTATGAATTACCAAACAACAACCATCCATGATATCACTACTACCTGTCCTGTCGAAAGTATGCGAACAATGGAGTAGTACATAAACAAGTGGACTCTTATTTGACTTTCAAGGATCGACTGGCAACTACACAAAGTGGTAATAAGAAACATTCTACTGAAACATCAATCATCGACTCTAATGACTTTATTCTAAACGCTATGGATAATAAGGAACTTACTGCTTCTGTCTTTTTAGACACGAGCAAAGCTTTCAATAGTCTCAACCATGATCTACTAATAAAGAAATTACGGCATATAGGTTTATCCAGCCAGGCGATTCTATGGTTCCAGAGCTATCTTTCATCCAGATATCAGACAGAACGTATCAATTCAAGTCTGTCTGACTTTTTTTCCGCCACGACTGAAGTACCATCCATCTTTGGACCCTTGCTTTTCAGTGTAAATGTTAATGATCTTCCTCAAACATTAAAGAAATGTGAAGTAGACTCTTATGTAGACGACACAAAAATGTACTTGTCCTTTAATGATAAAGACAATGACATATCGATCACGGACCTTAGACGATTTTAAGCAAATTATCGCTTCTTGGCAAGGAGCTGACTCCATGTGATTCTCCATGTGATTCTCAGTTGTGCAATGACAAACATATTTCAAAAACAGTGTCTTCTTGCGTATCTCGTCTTTGTCAAGTAAATAGAGCTAAACACGTATTCGATCAAAGGACACTCAAACTTGTAATTAATGCATTAGTATTTAGTAGGTTATTTTATTGCTCTTCTGTTTGGTCTAATACTGCCAAGAAGAATGTGAACAAATTACAATTAATACAAAATTTTGCTGCGCGTATTGTTGCTAACAAGCGTAAGTACGATCATGTTACACCTATACTTAAACTGTTAAATTGGTTACCCGTCAAATTAAAAGACCAATTATATTTTAGAGATGCTGTTTTAGCTTTCAAATGCATGTCGGAACTAGCCCCTGCGTACCTTAGTGATAAATTAACTAGACGTAGTACTGTAAGTAGCCGGAAAACCAGAAATTCGCAGATGCTAATTATCCCTTTATTTAGGTTTGCTACTGGGCAGAAAACTTTCCACTATAGGGCAGTGAACATTAAATGGAATAATTTAAATAATAATTTTAAGTTATGCATTGATGTTAATAGTTTTACGAATAAGCTTAGAGGGGCACTTTTAGACAAATTTAAGAAGAAGGAATGACACTTAAATTATTATTAATTGTTATTTAATAATTTGTATAATTGTTTTTTTTTTGTAATTGACGCTGAAAAGCCCTTTGGGGAAGTGGTCAATAAACATGTATGTATGTATGTATGTATGTATGAAGTTGTAGGACAGTTTTACAAAGATAAAAGACAAAATAGCCCTTTTCATGGTTAGTTTTTCTCATTTGCATTACAATGTAATCCAATGCGGATGCGAGGCAATTTCGGGCTAAAACTACGAAATAGCCCGAAATTGCCTCACATACATGCTAGATTTCATTGTAATGCAGATGAGCAGGGTTAACCGTGAAAAGGGCTATTGCCATTCCCAGAAAGGTTACGGTGTCACATGAACATGTCTGCAACCTTTTCACTCGCTGATCGGGGAACTCAAACATTAGTTTTATCAACCGTGTCGTCGGGCCAATTTTTCTGTGTCGCGATCTTTCGAGGTCATTGTTACGACCAAAAAATGTAATATTATTGATGCAAGATGTATTAAGGTATTAATGCAAAATATAATTGTTTTTCAATGCAAATTGCTATAACATTTTAGCACATAATGTAGTAACGCATATTGTAGTAATACAAAATGTAATGCAAGTCTGCACCTGCAGTCAAAGTCCTACATCAAAGGTCTGCAGTAAAAATGCGCATAGCATGGGGTACGTGTAATTAAGCAGTTTGGTGGGGATGGACTGGGGCTACAGAGAGGGGGATTATTACCGAAAAACAAGGCATATTGGGAGGTGGAACAGGACCGTTTCTTTGTTTTGGAAAGCAAGGGTTATTTTGTAATAAAACATAACAAAAATTTCTCAGCTTCTCCCCCCTTCAAATAAATGATGAGTTTCACTTTGTTTTTAACATTTCCGTAATGTATCACTAGGTGATTTTCCCATTTCACGGACTTTGCTTACCAAATTGATCTTTGTGCTTGAAGAGCTTGTGTTTGAGCATCAGAGATTGTACATAAGGATAGAATTTACAACTTTAAAAAAGTCGGACACGGCTCTTTAACTTATGAACCAGGGAGATCTTTAAAGCGTGCACACAGTTTTTTTTAAATGACTGTTTCTACCTAATTCGCGCACTGATTCAATGTCTTCGACCAATGGCAAATATTCCCTGGAAATTACTTTTTTCCAGTTAACAGTACTTTTATTAAAAGAATTTAGGGATAAAGTTTAGACGAGGAAAATGTCTCGTCTTGTCTCTTGCTAGCTACGGCTCTGCTTTTAAGAGCTGAGAGGAAAACTAGAACACCTACTTTGGATAAATGTAACTGAGTTGTGATTTTCAAGTATTACACATGACATTCAAGGGATATTACATTTAACAATTATTCCATGAGCGCGGGTTGGATATGAGATGATTGATAGCCAACGAGGCATGTAGCGCCGAGTTGGCTATAATCACCTCATATCCAACAAGCGCGAGTGGAATAATTGTTTTATTAAAAACGCCCCCAAAAATATAGAAAACTAGACTACAATAAAAACAAAAAGGCCAAAAAATCACGCATACGCTAGCCAATTTTTGTCGATCATGGTATAATGGCTCATATACCCATGATGGCTAAGCCAATGAAAACTCTTGAATTGCTTATCCAATGATCCGGTTTTTAATAATTTGCGTTATTACATCAAGCGTTGGAAACGTTTACACATTTTGCGATAAAAACTTGTTGTGTTTTACTTTGATCCTCGTTACATTTGATGTAAATGTTATTACATTGTGCAGCAGTATTACATTTTGCGAAGATGATTACATTTTGCGGCGTAGCAGTCGTCAACGTATCGTCGCTTTATATCGTTCAGTGCCCCCAAAACACGATATCCTGACACATGCAGAGAAAGACCTTTTGTTTTTAGTTTTTATTATCTACGATATTAGATTCTAGGCTTGTAGTGCTAAAGTGTTTTTTGCACCAAATATGTTTAATTGGTCTTAAACGCTTTTATCTTCAGAAAACGTTAGGGACAAATTGCAGCAGATAAACAGTGAAATGGAAAACTACAGCCCACGTGCAATGAAAGTTATGAAGGAAAGACTGGACGCCTTGAAGACCTTATTGGGAGAAGACAAAGATGCAGGTCAGTTGTAGGAGAGATGGCAAAAGTTAACAGTTACTGGTTGGTCCGTCCGCATACGTAACTTGAAGTATTACATGTATTTTAATTTTAGAACAACGACCCCTAAAAATTAATGTGATTGGCCTTGTGTCTTTCTCGTTAAAGGTGAAATAGACCATTTCCGACGGTTGAATTTTGCTTCTGTGTGAAAAACATCTTCTTGCAAAACCATTCATATGAAAATGCTACAGGTTCATTTACATACAAATTAAACTCTTTTCTCGTATGAAAGGTTTTGCACGAAGACTCATTTTGAAAACGAGGCAAAAGGTAACTCGGTAATGGCCTATTTAATCATAGAAAGAAAATCAGTCAGATTTCTGTTACACTCTTTAGTTCGGAGAGACTTCTTATTTTGTGTTGCAAATCCGTGAGTCTGATTGGCTTCTTCACCCGTTAACCAACGCATACACCGTGGGGTTTGCGTGTTTATCATCCTGTCTAGAATGCTCCAGTGTTTTCGATCAATGTGTCAGTATTTAGTGCGAAGTACTATTGAGGTTATTATTTAAACCCCTGCAAAATTTTGACCGAGATCTCGCCGAGATCTCGTCGAGAATCTCGGCGAGTTTTTGGCCGGCGAGATTGCCGAGATCTCGCCGAGACCTCGGCGAGATCTCGGCGGCCAAAAACTCGCCGAGATTCTCGCCGAGATTCTCGCCGAGATCTTGGCGAGATCTCAAAATCTCGGCGGCCAAAAACTCGCCGAGAATCTCGCCGAGATTCTCGCCGAGATCCTGGCGAGATCTCAGGATCTCGGCGGCCAAAAACTCGCCGAGATTCTCGCCGAGATTCTCGCTGAGATCTCAAAATCTCGGCGGCCAAAAAACTCACCGAGAATCTCGGCAAGATTTCAAGTAAGATCTCGGCGAGATCTCAAAGTCTCGCCGGTCAAAAACTTGCTGAAAATCTCGGCGAGACTTGCCGAGATATCAAAATCTTGGAGGCCAAAACATCTCACCGAGAAAACTGGAAGATATTTCAAAATTTCATCA
The DNA here is from genome assembly GCA_019787425.1 of Platygyra sinensis. Taxonomy (NCBI): domain Eukaryota; kingdom Metazoa; phylum Cnidaria; class Anthozoa; order Scleractinia; family Merulinidae; genus Platygyra; species Platygyra sinensis. The sequence goes on along the minus strand of JAHPZR010007024.1, from coordinate 18,717 downwards.
CACTCAGATCCAGGTAAGCTAATCATAAATTCGTTGAGTGAATTAGTTTGTAGCAGACAAAACAAACACACTGAAATACGACTCCTGACTACATGTCAAAAACAAGCAGATTTATTGACAGATAAGAGGGTCCGTCACGTACAGTTCAAAAAAACTTAACAGTTTCAGACTCGTCCACCTTCAGTTGACATTTAGCTACCTTTAATGAGAGGAAAATCGTTTTTGCTGAAATTAAAAATAGAGGAGAACTAACCTTTATCTTCGGGTCGACTCACGTCCTTTACCTCGTGCATGCAAACAAGAATAATTAACCTCAGATACTACATGTGTCAGCCGCAAAGAAGCGAAGAAAATTCGTTTGGCTTGACTACAACCTCAACTCAAAGCGAATGTCATGAAAAGGTTCATCTTCATCAACTGCTCAAGTTTTGCACTTTGCTAAAAACTGCTAAAGATTGTTCCGTGTACACAGACTTCAGTCGTTGCAGGTCTTGAAAAAAACGGTTTTACAAGATGTTTACAAATCCTCTTGAGATTGCTCACATTCGCGATGAAAACGTAAGAAATTAGTTAAACCGTATTTCCTTTTCTTGAACAAAGCAGCTCATTTCATCGTAATCAAGTCCTTTGCACTTTCAAAAACATCTAACAGACAAATTTCCCACGGCAAGAACTGAAGCCAACTCTCCTGTCGAAGGATTGCGTGTACTTTACCCCACGTGACTTAAGACATCCAATCACAGTGCCTAGTTAACGATCTTGCCGGGAAGCCTTCCCGCGTCTAGTGAAAAAAAAATAACAAAAACAAAGTCTACCTCTACAAAGCCAAATTTGAAAAGTATTTTTTTTAAACAATTGATGGTCATTGAGTAGCTCAAAGGTAAGTCTGCTCCAACGTCTAAAAGAGAGAACAAAATTTCAATACGAGCAACAAAACTCGTATCTTAAAAAGCGATCAGCACGCGTCTCTTCGTCGCCATAATTAAGTCAGACTTTGTTAAATGAAATATTTTGGTAAATAAAAACCCATCCATGTCTGAGCGTCTTTACTTCAATTTGGGCTTCCTGCATTTGAAATCGAACCGAAAAACAGAAAGCTAATGGTCAACCACAAAGCAGTTAAATTCAACGGAGAAAAATTATTCATTTCATCTGGGAATGATTGGGTAAATATTTTGGTAAGTTTGTGTATTTCAAAATCTCGGACTGAGATACAG
>JAHPZR010007024.1:7500-15000 GCA_019787425.1 Platygyra sinensis | reverse complement strand
ATCATTATGCAGCATTATAGAAATTAGCCTTATTGCTGCCATTACGAGAAGTTTGCTCACTTCGCGCTTTCCGTTCGGAACTGCTCGTTTTAATTCTCGATCAAATTTGGGTCGCGAAGCAGCGTTAATCAGTTTCGCGCAGCTGAGAACCATTCAGCAAATTTGTTTATTTATTTATTTACTCAAATTTAATTACACAGATAATCAAAACAGGAACAAAAACAAGGAATTAAATATATTGCAGGTATAAAAAGGGAGATATCTGAGTAATTAGGCAAGTTTATACAGTATTCCAGATTCCTTATTTTAAATAAAGTGCCTGAGATGAGATATAGAATACATCAAGAACCAACATAGACAAATCGTAACAACAATTAGCGATCAGAAACTTTAAAAATTTATCCTTATTTAAGTTAGATCTGTTATTTTAAAACTGATTCACTTTCTTACAATCCATTATTTGGCCTATTAGCTACAGGCAGGCCGTTTCATAAATTCAGAATGCGATTAAAAATGAGAATTTTAAGACATCAGTTCTAAAACGGTCCTTGGCAAGCATGGCTTCTGTATTTCTCATATCGTACTTAAATCATTTGAAGCTAACATACGATAGGAAGTCAAAATTCAATTTGCCCTTTAAGACAGTTAAAAAAGAAACAAATCTAAAACCTCTCCTCTAAACTCGAGAGGCAAAATACCTAATTTAGCTAAGCGTTCTGATAAGTTAAATCACATTTCAAGATAAATTTGGTGGCACGTCTTGGAACACGTTCAAGGGCTTTGATTTTTTCTTTACAGTGTAAGGAGACAGTGTCAACAAAGGTTTTTGGTCTCAATCAGTGGTGCATGTTCTGTAGATAATATCAAACATGTTATTTGCTTTACTTATAATAATTTATTAAGTCAATATTATCGTTCCATGGTAAACTTGAAGAAAGATGAACGCCAAGATCTTTGTCAATTGAAACAACTGCAACCTGCGACCCATTCAGATTACATGATTTGTGCATAAAATTGTTTTTGTTTGTCATGACAAGGTGCTTACGCTTACCAGCATTGAATTTCATGAAATGCTCAGACGACCAACCAATTAAACTTAATAAGTCTCTTTGTAGTTTAACTGCGTCAGCACCATTATTGCGTTCGACGAAGTGGAATGCAAGCCTAATTTTGTTGCGTGACTATGGAGAGTTAGTTGCCCTGTGTAAGGTTATAGGCTGGAAAATCCACATTCCTGTAAGGGCACAAAAATGGCCACCCCGCTTAATTTTTGCAGGGGAAGGTCACGGCATAGTTATTAACTAAGGTGGCCCGATAGGCAAAAAATGGTCATTTTGTATTACAATTACTTGGACCCTAAAACACTCAATAGATCCTCTGCTGCACAAAAGATATATTCTACATTCTTCAAACTTTTTATGTTTGGCATCATGGTCGAATACCTTACATTCCTGAGGAACCACACCCAAAATACTGACCACACCCATTTTGAGCTGGTTCAAAACTAGGTTTACGGGAAAGAAGATATCTCAATAAAGAAAAAAGCTGCACCCTTGAGATTTTGCTTGCAAAACAACAATACTCAGAGCTGTGCAACCTACTACTCTAAGGTAATCACTGCACATATTTCAACATCTATCATGTTGTAAAATAACTACTCGAAAATATGCATAACGGCTTCCAATTAATTTCTCATAACTCTCCAGCTATTAATTGGAATCTCACCAAAGTAGTAGGTTGCACAGCTCTGTTAATGTCAAAAACACCCTGAAAATTTCAGCCTGTTCTCTATTATAGTTTTGGAGAAATCAACTTCTAAGCATGAAAAAACAGTCAAAATGCAGATATGAGAAAAATGGACACGAAAGTGTAAACATTGTTCAGTTCTTTTCTGGTCACATCAGAAGGCTCCTGCTTCATAGGAAGGACCTTCTCTTGCCTCCAATGTCTCAGTGAAACCCTTCTTGTAGTTTCGGAGTTGTCTGCGCCTTTTCTTGGACTCTTCTTGGCTTTTTCGACGAGAATGGCGAATTCTGTCATGGTCCAGCTTCTTACAGGCTTTCCTGCAGTGATAACCTGGATCAATTCCGAGGGCTTCTAAAACTGTCAAGAGTGTTTTTGAGCCATCATTGAAGTGGCCAACTGCCAGGAAGGTTGCCAGCTCTACAGTTGGTGTACTGGCATGTGTTTCCTTGGTTGCCCGTTGCCAAATGAGTCCATTGATGGCCTCGTTTTGATTTTGGGTGCCACCATGAAGGCATCGAGAAAGTAAACTTTCGTCACTCAGAGCTTCAAAAGTAGGATAAATGGCATCAGCCACAGCTTCTGGAATAGGTGATTTGTGAACATAATCTGCTGTTCCCTTGGAAATGTCTCTTTGGAACCCACACCAAGATTGCTCACCAGGAGGACAGAGATCATGATCAGGATTTTCATCTGTTGATTTCGAGTGATGCCAAATGGCCATGACAGCATTTTGCATACAATCAATGTCATGTGTATTTTGCCTGATTGCCTTGCCATAATAAACTTGCAGTTTATCAATTCTCTTATCCGTAAGCCGTCCTTTTCCACCAATGGCTTTTCCATCTGCCAACCGAGTTGTTCCTTGCCGTTTTTTCAATGACCGTAGCCTTGAGCCAAGGCGTTTCTGCACATGGCCAACGCATTCAAGTTTTGAAATGTCTATCCCACCATAGACATTTTCCTGAATGAGAAGGTTATGGGCTTTACTGTCCCCATCACTAAGAAATTCAACGTACCGGGTATTGTGCTGTTGAACCGATCTCTCGAAAATTGCCAGCATACCTGCAGAATCCATAGAGCCAGAAGAACCAGCAAAGTTTGCATGGCATTTGTGTTGGTGTTGTTCCCACCACTCATCAAACTCCTCAGTTCCTTCTTTTCCCCTTCTCAATTTGCACTCACCACATTCCTTCGACATAATTTCACAGTCCAAGGCCTTTCCAGTGATAGTGGACAAAACAGTAACCACACCGAAAGATGAAGAGAAGCCTCTTTTTCTCCAGGTTCCATCTCCTGATACCGCAATATTATATACTCCTTCTTCATCAGGCTCATAAAATTCTTTCAATTTATCTGCAGCTTCGGACATGCTTTTTTTAGCAGTACGCTCGGCTGCATCACGCACGGCTTGAACGTGATCCCGGTATGCATTTTCGTTCATAGGCGGCAACATGTTCATCACGCATGCAAATTTCGCGAGGCCCTGATGACCGACGCCAATGTTTCTGGTCGCTAAAACAGCCCTCCTGTTCACTTCGAACGCTTTGCTGTTGTTGGCCTTAGCAGAAGTGTAAAATGACTTATAAAAGGAGCACTTGCGAGTCGTACACTTCAAAATTAGAAGGGAGGCAAGGCCCATCTTTGATTCCTTGTCCTCGTCGAAAACAACATGTCCTTGTTTACACGAAGGGCACAGCAATGACTCAAACACAACGGCAAGAATGGCGATATCGATAAACCGGAATCCATTCACGTGTTCCAGTTCATCATCATTGCTCTCTTTTGAAGAATCACTTGATTCTGCCTTCATCTTACGGACAGAAGCTGGTAAATTCTTGAAACTTGCTGCTTTCTCAGTTTCCACGTGCTCTCCGTCACCACTCGAGTCACCACTCGAGTCTCCACTCGTTTCGGGTAAAGCCTCCTTTCTTGACTGCTCGGTTTCAATCTTTTTTGTTTTCTTTTGGTACCGATTCCCCTTAAATTTGTTTTTCTTCCTTGGGATACTTCGAAATTTTTTTTTGGGAGGCATATTCTGCGAGATTTCTGACCAAACAATGTTCTACGAACCGATCACATCCACGTTCTACTTTCGTCTGAGAAAACACGTCATATAACAGTCAGCTACTGTACCCCTGTGAACTCAAACTAGTCACTAGGCCTCTACAGGCTTTTAGATCACTCGTTCTCGAATTGGGAGAAAATCTGACAAAACATACTGATTCTTTTGACCAAAAACGACGCGTAAACAACGCTGGTTTCCATAGCAACCATATAGAACGCTTCATAAATGTTAAAATTTCTTGATGAAATCGATGAGTACATAGCAAAAAAAATACCTTTCCTTCAAAGTACACTAACTAAACATCTTAAAATTGCTTTTTCCAAAAATATGAAAAATTTTCACTTTTTGCCTATCGGGCCACCTTAAGGGAAACTACAGTATAACCCGGGAGTACAACAAATGCCTGTTTCAACTAACCGGAGCAGGCCATGATAAGGAGGCTAACCCGAAACTCGAGTGGGAGGCCTCGAGTGGTGACTCGAGTGGTGACGGAGAGCACGTGGAAACTGAGAAAGCAGCAAGTTTCAAGAATTTACCAGCTTCTGTCCGTAAGATGAAGGCAGAATCAAGTGATTCTTCAAAAGAGAGCAATGATGATGAACTGGAACACGTGAATGGATTCCGGTTTATCGATATCGCCATTCTTGCCGTTGTGTTTGAGTCATTGCTGTGCCCTTCGTGTAAACAAGGACATGTTGTTTTCGACGAGGACAAGGAATCAAAGATGGGCCTTGCCTCCCTTCTAATTTTGAAGTGTACGACTCGCAAGTGCTCCTTTTATAAGTCATTTTACACTTCTGCTAAGGCCAACAACAGCAAAGCGTTCGAAGTGAACAGGAGGGCTGTTTTAGCGACCAGAAACATTGGCGTCGGTCATCAGGGCCTCGCGAAATTTGCATGCGTGATGAACATGTTGCCGCCTATGAACGAAAATGCATACCGGGATCACGTTCAAGCCGTGCGTGATGCAGCCGAGCGTACTGCTAAAAAAAGCATGTCCGAAGCTGCAGATAAATTGAAAGAATTTTATGAGCCTGATGAAGAAGGAGTATATAATATTGCGGTATCAGGAGATGGAACCTGGAGAAAAAGAGGCTTCTCTTCATCTTTCGGTGTGGGTTACTGTTTTGTCCACTATCACTGGAAAGGCCTTGGACTGTGAAATTATGTCGAAGGAATGTGGTGAGTGCAAATTGAGAAGGGGAAAAGAAGGAACTGAGGAGTTTGATGAGTGGTGGGAACAACACCAACACAAATGCCATGCAAACTTTGCTGGTTCTTCTGGCTCTATGGATTCTGCAGGTATGCTGGCAATTTTCGAGAGATCGGTTCAACAGCACAATACCCGGTACGTTGAATTTCTTAGTGATGGGGACAGTAAAGCCCATAACCTTCTCATTCAGGAAAATGTCTATGGTGGGATAGACATTTCAAAACTTGAATGCGTTGGCCATGTGCAGAAACGCCTTGGCTCAAGGCTACGGTCATTGAAAAAAACGGCAAGGAACAACTCGGTTGGCAGATGGAAAAGCCATTGGTGGAAAAGGACGGCTTACGGATAAGAGAATTGATAAACTGCAAGTTTATTATGGCAAGGCAATCAGGCAAAATACACATGACATTGATTGTATGCAAAATGCTGTCATGGCCATTTGGCATCACTCGAAATCAACAGATGAAAATCCTGATCATGATCTCTGTCCTCCTGGTGAGCAATCTTGGTGTGGGTTCCAAAGAGACATTTCCAAGGGAACAGCAGATTATGTTCACAAATCACCTATTCCAGAAGCTGTGGCTGATGCCATTTATCCTACTTTTGAAGCTCTGAGTGACGAAAGTTTACTTTCTCGATGCCTTCATGGTGGCACCCAAAATCAAAACGAGGCCATCAATGGACTCATTTGGCAACGGGCAACCAAGGAAACACATGCCAGTACACCAACTGTAGAGCTGGCAACCTTCCTGGCAGTTGGCCACTTCAATGATGGCTCAAAAACACTCTTGACAGTTTTAGAAGCCCTCGGAATTGATCCAGGTTATCACTGCAGGAAAGCCTGTAAGAAGCTGGACCATGACAGAATTCGCCATTCTCGTCGAAAAAGCCAAGAAGAGTCCAAGAAAAGGCGCAGACAACTCCGAAACTACAAGAAGGGTTTCACTGAGACATTGGAGGCAAGAGAAGGTCCTTCCTATGAAGCAGGAGCCTTCTGATGTGACCAGAAAAGAACTGAACAAATGTTTACACTTTCGTGTCCATTTTTCTCGATATCTGCATTTTGACTGTTTTTTCATGCTTAGAAGTTGATTTCTCCAAAACTATAATAGAGAACAGGCTGAAATTTTCAGGGTGTTTTTGACATTAACAGAGCTGTGCAACCTACTACTTTGGTGAGATTCCAATTAATAGCTGGAGAGTTATGAGAAATTAATTGGAAGCCGTTATGCATATTTTCGAGTAGTTATTTTACAACATGATAGAAGTTGAAATATGTGCAGTGATTAGCTTAGAGTAGTAGGTTGCACAGCTCTGAGTATTGTTGTTTTGCAAGCAAAATCTCAAGGGTGCAGCTTTTTTCTTTATTGAGATATCTTCTTTCCCGTAAACCTAGTTTTGAACCAGCTCAAAATGGGTGTGGTCAGTATTTTGGGTGTGGTTCCTCAGGAATGTAAGGTATTCGACCATGATGCCAAACATAAAAAGTTTGAAGAATGTAGAATATATCTTTTGTGCAGCAGAGGATCTATTGAGTGTTTTAGGGTCCAAGTAATTGTAATACAAAATGACCCTCGACCAAAAGGCAAACTCTAAATTAATGATTTACGTATACGTATGTATATGTATGATTTGGAAATCCAGCGTTCAAAATTTCGTTCAATTTAAAACCTAGAAATCCCAAATAAAGCAACCAAAGGTTAGAAGCGTGACAGGAAGTTCAACATCATTGAACTGTTGACTGTTCTTCCGGACTGTTCGTAAGAGATGGTATAAAGAGAATATTGAAGCAGGATCTCAGTTGTAATTTTCTTTAACTGTAAGACATTTAAAGGGTCGTCTCTTTTAGGACTAATAGAGTACAATGTATGGGCATTTTTTCTTGAAAGAAAGTTTTAGACGCAAGAAAGACTTAACTTCGAGAAAACATCCGGTATTTCCTATTGAGAAATTTCTATCTCTTGTACTATCTAGGAATGTGATAATAACACCTTATTATCCAATTTCCGCTCTCTTATCTGTCAAGCGATCACTTACGGTTGGTTAAAAAGTAACAACAAATTTCAAACTTTTAGCTCTAAAGAGTGGCCGAAGTCGTTTAAGAGAGGTAGTTGCATACAGGAAGTTTCAAATATGGAGATTTGAAGCGGTAACGTTTGGTATTTTAGAAACCTGGTTGCCGGAGCAGAGGTGGTCGCTTACAGTAGGTGGTCGCAACCGGATGTTCACCCGTATCACAAAAAGAACAGCGCCATACAACGCGTCTGTTTTTTTTTTTATTATTATTAGCACCCGCCTAAAGCGTGTCTTTATTTTCGTTTCTCCGCTGCCGGTTTGGTGTACATCTCTTATGGGTTATATGGATTCTGCCAATAAAGAATACAACCGCCCATCGAGTAAACCAACTTAAACTAAGCTCAAGTGTTACTGAGACAGATAGTAACTGGTTGTGAATTTTTTCTTCTTATCAGGCGGC
>JAHPZR010007020.1:0-30000 GCA_019787425.1 Platygyra sinensis | reverse complement strand
TTTTCTTACCTGATGAAGGGCACTTCCCGTTCTGTAGTCTGCAGAAATCCCCAGCCTCGTCCCTATGTGCAAATGGTGTTGCGCGCGCTTGCCTCGGGTATAAATATGCAAATTACACGTTGAAATCAACAACAGCGAGAACTTTCAAATGCCTTCAAAATGGAAACTCGAAACTCGCATATTTCAATTGAATAACGCTTTAGCGGTTTACTGCTTGCTAAATCAAAGGACACAAATAGCAGAGATTGTGTTACATAAAATGAATACATATGCACTCGGCAGTTATTGTTTTTCTTCAAATTCTGATGTGGGCCTTGTCGAAAACGTCGCTGAAAATATACAGGGAAAGAAACAGTTTGACAAATTCAGGATGTTACAAATCGAAGAGGGTAAGCATGTTTATCATATTTATACCTTTGTAACGCTGACTTTCGAACCAAAGTGATATTGGTATGTAGATTGCGGATACAATGATAATATACTCTTGGTCACGCACTCAACACTGCTGGCGTGATTTTGTGTCTAGAGTAAGCAATTTTGAATAATTTTTTGACGACTGCCAAATCATTTGCCCAAACTAAACTTTACATATTTTGAAAGACCTACCCTTCCTTAATTAAAATCCTTAATCTTATGAAATTCGGTGATATGGCACATGGTCAAAATAACAATTCTTCGCACCGACCGACGAAGTTAAGGTTGGAGAACACTCTGGTTTTATTGACCGCAAAATTATTAGATTAATCCAATATTCTTGAAATTGTGGGTTTTGGACAAGGAAAAGTTATGCAATAAGTTGGTTGCATTACAATTTTTCTGCGCTTGATGGTTGCGACATGCGAATCAAATGAAAATGGTCGATTTTCAACCCAAATGGGACTCGCTAAACTGAGTCTGGAGGGTAAATCGAAAAAGTTGTTTTTCTCAGAAAGACAAAACTATTTCGAGGAAAAAAACACAGGCTGTTTGTATTCTTGCTTGGGGCTAACTATATGCAAAAGGGGAGAGAAATTGAGTTTTCAAGCCTTGCCGAAGAAATTTGATTTTGTTTGATTCTTGTGGGGATTTGCTCTTAAGACTTATAGGTTGCAGTAAGCAGCCTTTTCGAGAAAGGGTTTCTTACAAACGGGAAAAAGCTTACGCAACAATGTCGAAAGTTATTATGGGTAACAGTGGTTTTTCCGCTGCTTTATTTGAACCTCAAGGTGTTTCAGTGTGGTGGAAGGAAACAGCACAAACACATGTATTCGTTCTTTCTCGTTCCTTGTTGGTAAATCACCTTGAGCCTCAATCAAGCAAAACCAAACTCTAACTACCCATAATACCAATCGACATTATCGCTTACGCTTTTACACTTTTGTTGGACAACCTTTGTCGAAACAGCTGTATGTGAAAAGTCAACTTCGAAAAAAAAAATACAGTTTTTCCCGTTGAGAAAGTTCGGTCTCTTGTAATACTTAGGCGTGCGAAAGTTTTAAAACATCTTATTAACCAGTAAAGGGAGTAAATTTCTAAAGAAGCTATGGTGCTGCGTCGGTGCGAGTATTGCAGGATAATTTGGTTTTATCAACTGAGTTGATAATGTGAATTGGCCACCGTAAAGAGATTCGAAAGCTTTACGGCGGCCAATTCACATTATCAACTCCGTTGATAAAACCAAATTATCTTCCTATTACAGCCAAACTAAGTGAAGCGTACCCATCAAGATTGCATTAATGAACTGATTATTTGAAACTTGAACCTGCTAGTCGTTTCAAGAATGCAATAATGAATTGATTATTCGAATATTGAACTCGCTCGTTCGATCCAAGAATAGGGCTATCGGGTTCCGTTTCAGTTTCGAAAAATTATTTCACTATTGCATTCTACAAAAGACTAGTAGGTTTCAAACCTACCAGTCGCAACAGTGAATTGATTTTTCGAAAACGGAACCCGTTAGCCGTATTCTTGGATCGAACGAGCAACAACAACAACAACAACGAGCGAGTTCAATATTCGAATAATTAATTCATTATTGCATTCTTGAAACGACTAGCGGGTTCAAGTTTCAAATAATCAGTTCATAAATGCAGTCTTGAGGGGTACCGCTTCACTTAGTTTGACTGTAACCAATTTGCGCTTTATTATCTACCAAGTGGTTGCTTTGGGAGGTTAAAAACAAAACGAAAATTTGAAAATAGACCAGCAACCAGGGTTAAACATATCAAATCAATTAAAACACTTCCTGGCTGAAACTGTAGGACAAAATAAGCTTTCGGTTTCCAAACTATTGCCTTTGACGAATGATCAAGAAGTCGCGAATGAATATATACTTTGAAAAGTGTGAAAAAATGCAACATAAAATTGCACAATTAAAATGGTGATAACAAACGACAATTTGGATAAAGAAAAGGGGCTAGTATATCATATATTATAGATAAGAATTTTTCCAAACAATGCTTCTTTTTTTTTTTTTTTCATTAAACCCAGCTTTGAATTTTATTCCGATGGTGGTTCCAAAATGAGAAGTAAAACTGTTAATAATTTTAGAACGAATCAATTTACCGGAACCATCCACAAAAGAACCAGCAAAAATAATCTGGATTGTCTGTTTGAGTTGAGTGATTATTCGCCGGTGCGAAAAGGGAGTTTGGTTATGCAAAAAAAAAAAATACCAGTTCGCTAAATACAGGTCCAAATGAAACACGCAGGGTGATTGGTTAAACAAAAAGCTGAGATTTACAGGAAATGACTGACAGTTGAACTGGTTTGGGCGGCACCCTAAGTAAGCGACAACCTTTTAGATTTTGATTAAGAGATTTTGGACACTGTATCACGGCACTCATTTGCTGTGAATTACATATTTTGAAAGTTGTGTTTTTTACCTCAATTCAATAATTGTTTACTAGTGAGGAAGGTTTGCCATAGGAATGTAAGTGAGGCTGAAAAAATATTCTAACGTCAAGATCATCTGGTTGACATCAAATTCCTCATAGATTCAAAATTCTTGTAAACTAGCTGCCATGGCCAGCTTGTCACTCCTGCCAACCACTCTCAAACAAAAGAGTAAAGACATACAAAAATACAGTGGTCTAGGCTATATAGAATCATTACACAAAATTACATTACAAGTCAAGGCTGGTTGGTTTGCCGAAAATATCCACAGGCCCAAAAAGATCTCAACAAAGAAAATTTAAATCAGAAGTAAAATTCTGAGCGGAAGTGGGGTGCAAACATGGCCCAGTGCGTGACTCCGCCTCAGTCCATAAACGCGCAAAAAAAAGAACTTGACCAATATCCAGCCATCTTGACCTCACACTTGATCAATAACCCATATTTATTATATGGCTCTGTCTGTCAATGACAGGGAACTACCAAATTCACGAATTTGATTGGCTGAAAATGATATTGACCGCGGTCTAGATTTTACCATCTAGAACGGCATCTACACCGGTAATGTTTTGCAGTGAAAAAGTTGCAAACTAAAATGAAAAATCATTGACTTTTTTCCTCTATCAATATTTAATCCTGTAAGTGCCAAAAACTTGATGAGAAAAAGAAAGTATTAAAATTCGACAGTCTTACTTCACTCAAACTGGAGTAATTTTTGAGGAAAATACTTGAGCAAAATTCCAACAGACATAAATGAGTTGCGTTGTGGGCCAAAAGCACAAAAGATTTCGGGAATTTCAAACGCCATTTCCCTGCGCGACAGCTGCAAAAATCCTCGTTGCATGTACGCACGTGTACCGTAGGCGATGGCGCAATTTGTTCTAAAAATAGAAACATTGTCCCATATCATAGGGACAACCCCAATGCTAGAAATGGCGCGCTTACGGTCTCCGTCCCAGATTATATGGCTCCTGACTCAACTAAATCCTGCTCGCTGCAATTTGATTTGATTTGCGTTCCTCTATTTGTCATGTTCGTAGTGTTGTACCTTGTGTTGTAGGAGAGGGCTACAAACTTACAAGCTCTACAAGCTGGGTTCCCGGTATTTTAAACCCTTTTGGATCTGGGTAGAAATATATTCCAAGTGTTTTTCTCAGTGCTAGCTGTGATTATGTATATCGTAAAATCAGACAGAGTCACATCAGCAGTCGGGAAGTTACAAAACAACGTTTACACGAAAGTAAGTTTCCAAGAAGCTATTGCGCGGCTTGAATCCGAGAATGCTGTTTTGGGGATTCTCACTTTTATTGTTACTGCAAAACGCTTTCGACTTATTCGATTTAATCTTGTTAATCAGCATGTTGCGGAGTTTTCAAAAATCAATGAAGACATCAGCGCGACTTCTTTCATATTTTTTTTTAATGTATTCTGATCTTCGGAACGGGATCTTAGTTCTACTCGTCGATTCTAAAAGCAACATATTTTCAACTCGAGTTAACTTTATGTCAAGTGAAAGGAAGACCTATTAATGACTTAGCGGAGGCCAACGATACCTTTGGCAGGATCTTCGCTGCTTTACTGCTGCTAAATCTAGCCATACTATCAATAAACTTTTTTATCGCTTTAATGAACGATGCCCTTAAAAGGTAAAGAACTCCATTAAGGAAAATGAAATATACGAACTCGTGGATGAATACGACTGGAAGAGTACAAAAGAGAGCAAGGTTCTTTTTGATGCGATTAGTAGTAAGGGTATACACAGAATTAAAGTCAATGAAATATCAGCCAGAACTTAATTCCAGGAACGGTACGGCAATTAACTTTGATTTAATCAGCCAAACAATCAAAAACGCCAGAAGACAAAGGATCCAGACATCAGGAAATGTGAAACCATGCGTGATGAGAAGAAAGTCATTCTTTGATAAAGTCAATAACATTGTCGGATACCTGAAACAAGCAAACTATGACGATCATAACAATAATAGGAAGGAACGTAAAGTACGATTCAGAAACGATGTCATTAAATCTCGACTGGGGAGATTGCAGAAGACCAAGAAAGATCTGTTTAAGTATTTGGACAGCATAGTCCAAGGATATTCCGAAGAAGAAGATAAATTCTATTTGTTGTGTCTGGAGTTAGGTGCCTATAATTCCACAGACAACATGACAAACGTTACAGGAACTGTGAATGAATCATTCGCTTGAGCTATGTTTGTGCCCTTTTACTGCATCAGCAAAATAGATTAGACAACTATATAAAAATACCAAACAAATGAAGAGCCCACCTCACAACAACAACACACGCTTTGTTACCTATTTTATTGTTCTTTTTGCATTTCGTTCCCGACTATAATTATTGTAAAGTCGCTCTTCTCTCTTATCTCAATTTCTACATTATGTATTATGTGTACAGTCGAACTTCTATGCAATTGAGCCACCTGTTAAGCGGCCGCCCATTACATATCAAACGGCCAGTTATCAAAGTCCCGAAATTATTGCCCGTAAAATAATGAACAATTATTACAATCGGTTTTTTTTGATATCCAGAATAATCAAGGTCAAGATGGGAGTTATCAGCCGAAGAAGAAGGCTTACCGAGACCTTGATTATTCTATATATCACAAAAACCGAATCTAAGAATTGTTTTGTTATACATTGAACGCAAAGACTTGGAAGTCATGTTTCTGCTTCTTCACTGACGGCAAGCAACACGAATCGCTCAAACTAGGCATGATTACCCTTGCTTTGCGGTCATACATGACATGAGATCCGTGACCTTGAGTGTCGTTGACATGATAATTGGATAATCTGCAGTTATGACGTCAAGGGCGCTGATTTCGAAACTTCGCTGTACGCTTTCGGCCAATCGGAAAAGAGTTAGAGAGTTCAATGTATCATAATGTAAATAAAACCATTATTAACAGGCCACCTCTGTTAAACGGTTGCAGCCACCTTTTGGTCGTCTCTCCCGATGAGGGTTTTCTAGTCCAGTCCCTAAACTCTCCTTTCTTCCCGCCCCATATAGGGGCTGAACCCAGGAAGGTGAAAGAAGAGTCCAGGATAACTTGCATGCGCATGCTCAGAACGAACCAATAAAAAATTACTAGGTCCCAACCACACCGCTCCCGTCAATGTGTCGCGCAATGCATTTTTCAGCTCGCGCTCTGAAAGAAAACATTTTCCTTGACGTTGATATTGTCGTAGAAAAAATAACGTAAAAATCGAAATATCGTTTATCGTGGTCTGTACCCTTATCGACAACGAGTACGCGTCATTACTCTTTTCCCAAACATTTTTTCGTATTGTTTTTGTATGTTGAGCGATTTTGCAAAAGTTTTTGAAAGTAAAGTCTGACGCGTACAAGTAGCTCATTTGCATAATGCAGCGCGTGAACTTTCAAGTCCGAGTCGGTGTTTTCAATTGTCAACAAATCTTGGCAAAGATGACTTTCGTATTTTTTATATTGTGATAAAAAAACAAAAAAAACAAAACAAATTGAATGTGGTTTAGCGTGGCACTAGTGAAATTCTACTGATTTGGGATTAATTTGACATGTTTTTAATTAATCAATCTAAATGCAGAAATTGTTGCTGGTATATTATCACTCAAAAAATCGCGCCACAAGTCAAATACTTCCAAATATGGTTTTTCCCCAATTTGGGGGGGGAAATGGCGACGTTCTGAGCAAGCGCATGCAAATCATCCTGGACTCTTCTTTCGCCCCCCCTGGGTTCAGCCCCTTCATGGGGTGGGAAGAAAAGGAGACTTCAGGGACTGGACTAAGGTTTTCCTATTGTCAGGTTTACCCCTGTTAAACACACACCCAAAATGTGATACGCGTAAATTAACTTTGCTTTGGAAAAGGTGATGGCGGATAAGAATCCGAAATAGAAGGTAACACGTGTGTTACGAAAAATTGTCCGTGACTTGCGTGACTGTCTAGAATCGCCTGAAATTTTCGTGCATATTTAATTAGTATCGTATCAGAGTGATTTAGCAGCTTGTGCATGTTGCTGTAAATACTTCTATGTTGTAATGTTACTTTATTTAGTAGAGCCGGAAAGTTCTAGAACAGTGTGCTGTAAAGTATATAAGCGAATCGGTGTAGTTTTTAAGTTTAGAGAGAATAATCTTGTGAGTCAGTAGTGTTTACGCACGTAGTGTTGGCGGAGGCTGTGTTTATTGAAGTGTGACAGAGGTCGCGTGTACATCTGGCAGAGGTCGTGTTTATGCAAGTGTGACGGAAGTTAAAGTGTAATTTACAAGCCTAGCGTGTGGTTGTTGTGAAGTTTTGTGTGGAATGAATACGTTCGTTTCGAATAAATAATCTTGTTGCTGTTCCGACAACCCTGCGCTCTGTTTAGACCGCAAACTACCCACCACTTCAAAGAACGAACTCGTAACAACGTGAGAAAAACAGTCAAACACACTTTTATCATGACTGTCTTTAAGTGATTTCATGTTCACTAAGAAATTAGCCCCATGATAAACAAACCCCCATTAAGCGACTCTTCCCATTTCCCCGAGTGTGGCCGCTTAATAGGGGTTCGACTGTGTATATTAAAATTAATAATAATGAAAATAATAATAATAATAATAATAATAATAATAATAATAATAATAATAATAGTAATTATATTAATAGTAATTGTAATAGTAATAGTAATAGTAATAGTAATAGTAATAGTAATAGTAATAGTAATAGTAATAGTAATAGTAATAGTAATAGTAATAGTAATAGTAATAGTAATAGTAGTAATAGTAATAGTAGTAATAGCAATAGCAATAGGAATAGGAATAGTAATAGTAATAGTAATAGTAATAGTAATAGTAATAGTAATAGTAATAGTAATAGTAATAGTAATAGTAATAGTAATAGTAATAGTGATAGTGATAGTGATAGTGATAGTGATAGTGATAGTGATAGTGATAGTGATAGTGATAGTGATAGTGATAGTGATAGTGATAGTGATAGTGATAGTGATAGTGATAGTAATAATGATAATGATAATGATAATGATAATGATAATAATAATAATAATAACATTAATAATAATTCAGGATAGTATACTTTAATAAGAGAATTTCTTACCACACATGGCCAAAGGTTTAAGGGCTGCAGATTGGAAGCGACCAATGCGCATGTACAGCTTGTATGTACGGAGCTCAACAAAAATACCCAATGTTGGCTTGTACGTTAGCTATGAAATTTCAGTAACACAAATCTCATTTATAAAAAAATATATTTCCATACAGATAGCACAAGTTTTCTTTATATATATATAGAGAGAGCTGTTTAGAGAAAGGTTATCTTACAAACGGGGAAAAGCTTACGCGACAATGTCGAAAGCTATTTTAGGCAATGGTTTTTACGGTTGCTTGGGTGAAATTAAAGTTAAGGTGTTGTTGCTCTTAATTGATGCAATATCGTTTGGCCGGGGCTTCAACCCGAAGGCGCGCAATATGAAGAATTCTTCCCCGGGAATGCTTAGGCTCATTTGTCAGTCACCGTTGACGCGCGCAGATCAAATTCGGAATGGCGGGAGATTTGAATACCAGAAAGGTAAGTTGTAAGTGAATTAAAGTGTCTGCTCTTTTTACTTAGCTTTTCACATATGGCTATTTTATTGGACAATTCTTTAATCGAGGAGCTTACCGGTTGGCTTGGTTCAGTTTGACGGAAAGAACTGAACGTTTTTCATACGAAGCGAGGAGATATTGTACTAGAAACTAAAAAAACTTAAAGCGCGGTAATTTTATAGTGACATGGTCTGACTGTTTCCGGTTAAGTTTTATTTCTTTGGACGATTATAACAAATACTAAGCTTTTGTTGTTGTTCTCTTCATCGTCCGCCATCTTGATTGTTTGGGTGAATTCAAAATTAGGGGGAGGAGCTTATACCCTTTTATAGCGCCTCCGTATTTAAAGCGTGAACTCTACGCGACAACATCGAATACTGGTCCACGTATATCATTGCATGTAGAGGAAATCTCAAAATTTGTATCTTTTTGTGCCCTATTTATTGTTTTTCTTTTCATGAAGCGCTTCTGTCTAAGATTTTCCTTTACTGTTACACGGCTTTGCCCCAGGAAAATCCCACTTCTAGACTCTAGAGCGACCTACAGTAGTGTTCCTTACATGTCTAAAAGAAAAATGTAGCAAATCGCTTTTCCCTTGCGTGTCGTTATGTTGCATTAATATATGACAATGCAGAACTGACCTCTATATTTTTGCTTATACCAAATTGTGCTTTTCGGGCTTGACGCTTAAATAATATTAAGTACATTATATTAAGTACAGTACAACGACCCAGGCCCCTCTATCCAGAGTCCACAAGGTCAATTTGTCTCCATCAATTACATAGTGCGGACGATTATTACAAAGTGCGACAGCAGATCATTTTTTGATTCATTTGAATTCTCGACTCTAAAGAATTATGAAATTTCAAGTTTTTAACATATCTTATTTCAAAAAAAAATTAGCTAAGTAATGACTAGAGCTTATCAAGGTGAAGATTATTTGAAACAACAGAATAGGAAAGAATAATCTGAGAATCTGTTCGCTACAAACGAGTTCTCTTAGTCTAATTTATGCAATAATTTCACAATGTTTAATTTTTAAGCAGTACAGATGGTTCAAGCCATTGTCTCGAATTTTCCTGGGAAGCTTATTTCATCTTGCTTTTGCATTAGCATAAATGAAGTTTGGGACATACTTGTTCTAGTGCTTGGCAGGTTAATTAAATTTCCTGTTTTCTCAGGGTCCTTTCAACGAATTTCTGACTTGTTTTGTAATTAATGAATTGATTGTGAAACGACTCATTTTTTGGAAAACAAAACATTTAAACACTACAATAAATTTGAAAATGAGAGCCGGTGTTCCATGAATTTATTTCGAAACTACGTCCTCGAAGAAAATTGACTTGGTTTGCGCTAACCCATGACGCTATACGCATCGCAAATATGCATTTCTTGCTCACTCTTTAATAATGCTGAATCAAGTATGACTTGAGTAGCAAAAACGTAACGTTTTGCAAGGACATTGTTATATATACCAATAGTTTGAAAATGAAAATTGCTATTAAAACATTTTACATTTTAGAAATTACGTCTAGAAAATTGACTTGTTTGGAATTACCTTGACATTTATGATATTAGAATTTTACAAATGTCGTATAAGAATACTGTTTTACGTGGATTTATTTGACGGTTGTTACTTTAGAACAATTGTGAATAAATGAGAATGTCGTAACAGTACAGGAAAGCCCAAAACTTAAGGCCGGCTCCGGTACAAGCTGTAAAACATCTGAATTTCCTTCGGTTTCCCGCTTCAACAACTTAACTTTAAACAATCTCTTTTCTGCTGAAGTGGATCAACAGTTAGGCTTTCTTGCTTGTTAGGTTTAAACAAGGAAGATATCGTTAATTATTCATCAAGAAAGTGTGCGTATTCAAATAAAACAAACTGTCTCTCGTCCGCTTTCGTCCAACCACGAAGGAGTTTATCCCGTGCAGCTGAACTTTACAGATACTGAAGCGTTTGCTCACAGGAAAAAAACAACAACAAAACAGGTAAAATGAGCCTAAATTATCAAGAACTCAATTTTCTGCTGAACGAAATGTATCGTTGTCGAAGTTTCTAACTAGTCCAAGCTTACTTTCCAGTGTTTACCACAGGAGGAATTAAGTCGCAGTTTTCACAAGCAAGACAAACCCTTCTGGTAAGCTCTTTAATTTATTGCATAATTTTGATATGTTTTGGGCGAAAACAAGTAATCTTGATTATTTTCGATTTAGAGTTACACATGTAATGTTTCCAGTGGTATTGCTTCACATGAATTGGCTTTTTGCCTAAGTATTCGGACTTAACGCATAAAAAAGATGGATTTTCCTATTTGCAGAAGGCATCGGGAAAAGTTGCTCAAAACGAATTCGATTTTAATGCCTAAGGCATCAAAAGTATTTCAACAATTTATCTGTAGCGTATGGGTTAATAGAATGTGAAGAATATATGAAGTAATTCATATTTGTACTGCGGTTGTAGATACATGTGAAGAGTGATCATCGCAGTAATTTTTCCAATTTAAGCAATTGGAAAGGAGAAGCCTGAAAAAAATCAGGGCTTCAACGGGATTCGAACCCGTGACCTCCGCGATACCGGTGCGATGCTCTACCAACTGAGCTATGAAGCCACACGTTGGGAGCGAGGTCAATTTATTGAGTTCATATTTTTCCCATGCAGTGAAGTGATGTGAAGAATATATGAAGTAATTCATATTTGTACTGCGGTTGTAGATACATGTGAAGAGTGATCATCGCAGTAATTTTTTTTCCAATTTAAGCAATTGGAAAGGAGAAGCCTGAAAAAAATAATCAGGGCTTCAACGGGATTCGAACCCGTGACCTCCGCGATACCGGTGCGATGCTCTACCAACTGAGCTATGAAGCCACACGTTGGGAGCGAGGTCAATTTATTGAGTTCATATTTTTCCCATGCAGTGAAGTGATGTGAAGAATATATGAAGTAATTCATATTTGTACTGCGGTTGTAGATACATGTGAAGAGTGATCATCGCAGTAATTTTTCCAATTTAAGCAATTGGAAAGGAGAAGCCTGAAAAAAATCAGGGCTTCAACGGGATTCGAACCCGTGACCTCCGCGATACCGGTGCGATGCTCTACCAACTGAGCTATGAAGCCACACGTTGGGAGCGAGGTCAATTTATTGAGTTCATATTTTTCCCATGCAGTGAAGTGATGTGAAGAATATATGAAGTAATTCATATTTGTACTGCGGTTGTAGATACATGTGAAGAGTGATCATCGCAGTAATTTTTCCAATTTAAGCAATTGGAAAGGAGAAGCCTGAAAAAAATCAGGGCTTCAACGGGATTCGAACCCGTGACCTCCGCGATACCGGTGCGATGCTCTACCAACTGAGCTATGAAGCCACACGTTGGGAGCGAGGTCAATTTATTGAGTTCATATTTTTCCCATGCAGTGAAGTGATGTGAAGAATATATGAAGTAATTCATATTTGTACTGCGGTTGTAGATACATGTGAAGAGTGATCATCGCAGTAATTTTTCCAATTTAAGCAATTGGAAAGGAGAAGCCTGAAAAAAATCAGGGCTTCAACGGGATTCGAACCCGTGACCTCCGCGATACCGGTGCGATGCTCTACCAACTGAGCTATGAAGCCACACGTTGGGAGCGAGGTCAATTTATTGAGTTCATATTTTTCCCATGCAGTGAAGTGATGTGAAGAATATATGAAGTAATTCATATTTGTACTGCGGTTGTAGATACATGTGAAGAGTGATCATCGCAGTAATTTTTCCAATTTAAGCAATTGGAAAGGAGAAGCCTGAAAAAAATCAGGGCTTCAACGGGATTCGAACCCGTGACCTCCGCGATACCGGTGCGATGCTCTACCAACTGAGCTATGAAGCCACACGTTGGGAGCGAGGTCAATTTATTGAGTTCATATTTTTCCCATGCAGTGAAGTGATGTGAAGAATATATGAAGTAATTCATATTTGTACTGCGGTTGTAGATACATGTCACATGTATCTACAACCGCAGTACAAATATGAATTACTTCATATATTCTTCACATCACTTCACTGCATGGGAAAAATATGAACTCAATAAATTGACCTCGCTCCCAACGTGTGGCTTCATAGCTCAGTTGGTAGAGCATCGCACCGGTATCGCGGAGGTCACGGGTTCGAATCCCGTTGAAGCCCTGATTTTTTTCAGGCTTCTCCTTTCCAATTGCTTAAATTGGAAAAATTACTGCGATGATCACTCTTCACATGTATCTACAACCGCAGTACAAATATGAATTACTTCATATATTCTTCACATCACTTCACTGCATGGGAAAAATATGAACTCAATAAATTGACCTCGCTCCCAACGTGTGGCTTCATAGCTCAGTTGGTAGAGCATCGCACCGGTATCGCGGAGGTCACGGGTTCGAATCCCGTTGAAGCCCTGATTTTTTTCAGGCTTCTCCTTTCCAATTGCTTAAATTGGAAAAATTACTGCGATGATCACTCTTCACATGTATCTACAACCGCAGTACAAATATGAATTACTTCATATATTCTTCACATCACTTCACTGCATGGGAAAAATATGAACTCAATAAATTGACCTCGCTCCCAACGTGTGGCTTCATAGCTCAGTTGGTAGAGCATCGCACCGGTATCGCGGAGGTCACGGGTTCGAATCCCGTTGAAGCCCTGATTTTTTTCAGGCTTCTCCTTTCCAATTGCTTAAATTGGAAAAATTACTGCGATGATCACTCTTCACATGTATCTACAACCGCAGTACAAATATGAATTACTTCATATATTCTTCACATCACTTCACTGCATGGGAAAAATATGAACTCAATAAATTGACCTCGCTCCCAACGTGTGGCTTCATAGCTCAGTTGGTAGAGCATCGCACCGGTATCGCGGAGGTCACGGGTTCGAATCCCGTTGAAGCCCTGATTTTTTCAGGCTTCTCCTTTCCAATTGCTTAAATTGGAAAAATTACTGCGATGATCACTCTTCACATGTATCTACAACCGCAGTACAAATATGAATTACTTCATATATTCTTCACATCACTTCACTGCATGGGAAAAATATGAACTCAATAAATTGACCTCGCTCCCAACGTGTGGCTTCATAGCTCAGTTGGTAGAGCATCGCACCGGTATCGCGGAGGTCACGGGTTCGAATCCCGTTGAAGCCCTGATTTTTTTCAGGCTTCTCCTTTCCAATTGCTTAAATTGGAAAAATTACTGCGATGATCACTCTTCACATGTATCTACAACCGCAGTACAAATATGAATTACTTCATATATTCTTCACATCACTTCACTGCATGGGAAAAATATGAACTCAATAAATTGACCTCGCTCCCAACGTGTGGCTTCATAGCTCAGTTGGTAGAGCATCGCACCGGTATCGCGGAGGTCACGGGTTCGAATCCCGTTGAAGCCCTGATTTTTTTCAGGCTTCTCCTTTCCAATTGCTTAAATTGGAAAAATTACTGCGATGATCACTCTTCACATGTATCTACAACCGCAGTACAAATATGAATTACTTCATATATTCTTCACATCACTTCACTGCATGGGAAAAATATGAACTCAATAAATTGACCTCGCTCCCAACGTGTGGCTTCATAGCTCAGTTGGTAGAGCATCGCACCGGTATCGCGGAGGTCACGGGTTCGAATCCCGTTGAAGCCCTGATTTTTTTCAGGCTTCTCCTTTCCAATTGCTTAAATTGGAAAAATTACTGCGATGATCACTCTTCACATGTATCTACAACCGCAGTACAAATATGAATTACTTCATATATTCTTCACATCACTTCACTGCATGGGAAAAATATGAACTCAATAAATTGACCTCGCTCCCAACGTGTGGCTTCATAGCTCAGTTGGTAGAGCATCGCACCGGTATCGCGGAGGTCACGGGTTCGAATCCCGTTGAAGCCCTGATTTTTTTCAGGCTTCTCCTTTCCAATTGCTTAAATTGGAAAAATTACTGCGATGATCACTCTTCACATGTATCTACAACCGCAGTACAAATATGAATTACTTCATATATTCTTCACATCACTTCACTGCATGGGAAAAATATGAACTCAATAAATTGACCTCGCTCCCAACGTGTGGCTTCATAGCTCAGTTGGTAGAGCATCGCACCGGTATCGCGGAGGTCACGGGTTCGAATCCCGTTGAAGCCCTGATTTTTTTCAGGCTTCTCCTTTCCAATTGCTTAAATTGGAAAAATTACTGCGATGATCACTCTTCACATGTATCTACAACCGCAGTACAAATATGAATTACTTCATATATTCTTCACATCACTTCACTGCATGGGAAAAATATGAACTCAATAAATTGACCTCGCTCCCAACGTGTGGCTTCATAGCTCAGTTGGTAGAGCATCGCACCGGTATCGCGGAGGTCACGGGTTCGAATCCCGTTGAAGCCCTGATTTTTTTCAGGCTTCTCCTTTCCAATTGCTTAAATTGGAAAAATTACTGCGATGATCACTCTTCACATGTATCTACAACCGCAGTACAAATATGAATTACTTCATATATTCTTCACATCACTTCACTGCATGGGAAAAATATGAACTCAATAAATTGACCTCGCTCCCAACGTGTGGCTTCATAGCTCAGTTGGTAGAGCATCGCACCGGTATCGCGGAGGTCACGGGTTCGAATCCCGTTGAAGCCCTGATTTTTTTCAGGCTTCTCCTTTCCAATTGCTTAAATTGGAAAAATTACTGCGATGATCACTCTTCACATGTATCTACAACCGCAGTACAAATATGAATTACTTCATATATTCTTCACATCACTTCACTGCATGGGAAAAATATGAACTCAATAAATTGACCTCGCTCCCAACGTGTGGCTTCATAGCTCAGTTGGTAGAGCATCGCACCGGTATCGCGGAGGTCACGGGTTCGAATCCCGTTGAAGCCCTGATTTTTTTCAGGCTTCTCCTTTCCAATTGCTTAAATTGGAAAAATTACTGCGATGATCACTCTTCACATGTATCTACAACCGCAGTACAAATATGAATTACTTCATATATTCTTCACATCACTTCACTGCATGGGAAAAATATGAACTCAATAAATTGACCTCGCTCCCAACGTGTGGCTTCATAGCTCAGTTGGTAGAGCATCGCACCGGTATCGCGGAGGTCACGGGTTCGAATCCCGTTGAAGCCCTGATTTTTTTCAGGCTTCTCCTTTCCAATTGCTTAAATTGGAAAAATTACTGCGATGATCACTCTTCACATGTACATGGGTTAATAGAATGTGAAAATAAGCCCTCATTCCCAAGAATTAGCCAGGTGTTTGTGCAAGTTATAGGGATCCTTTTCTGTGTCCTTGTTATTCATTGTTTGATAACGGTTATTAAATACGACTGTTGAACTGGCAAACATCAGTGTTATACAAATGCCAAAGAAAACGTACCGGATAGCATGATAAATAAAATGCTTTAATAGCGAAAGAAAGCTGTAAATAACCACGCATCTTCAATATCATTGAAGAGCGGTTAGTTAAAGCCAATTTCCCTCGTATCTTCCACGGAGGTTTATTTTATTTTCTTTTGCATCAGCGTGCATAGCTGTATGTACTTTGGAGTATACAGCCTTACATTCCGGGCAAGTTAATTGATTTCCTTAGTATCTCACAGGCTCTTTCTACGCATTGCTGAAGCACAACATTCATATATTGCCTATGTTGTAACAAAGACTAATTTTTTGAGGCAACATTCAAAAAATACGATAAGTTTAAAAATGACAATGGATGTTACAACATTAAACGCTTTAGAAATTACATCTGAGACAATTGTCTCGTTTGGGCTAATCTTTGACAGTTTATGATATTAGAATTTTAGAAATGACATCTAAGAATATTGTTTGGCTGGGTTAATTTGACGGTTTGACAGTTAAAAACAGCAGTGAAAGTAAAGACCAGAATCGAGACAGGCGCGGGCAAAAGGTGTAAAACACTAAGTTTTCTTTAGTCTGTTTAGTGCTTTGAACAATATATAAGCAAAGAAATTTTAAGACGAACGAGAACTAAATTTCTTTAATCAATAACGGTTAAAAAGTAATCTACCGTTAGGCTCTCTTCCCTCTTAGGTTCAACAGGTAAAACATCATTTATTATTCATCACCTTCTCGTGCGTATTTTAATTAAACAAACTGAATGTTGTCTACTTTGATCCTCACAGAAAGGGAAGTTATCCTGCAGCAGGAATTCTTAGTTTTAGACTGAAGAGTTTGCTTCCGAAAAAAAAAAATACAACAAAACAGGTAAGATGGACCCTTATCACCAAGTAATCAATTTTCTTTCATTGTAAATGTATCGTGGATGTTCTAACATTTTGTTCATCATTTCAGTCTGGTCGGTTTACCACAAGAGGAAGACATAGTTTGCACATAGAAGGCAAAGCCGGTAAGTTGTTTTTAATTAGCACTGTTTTAACATTAGGTATTACAAAGTTCTGATATTTTTCGATAAAAAAGTCATCGTGTTTCCAGTGGTAGTGTTCCAATTGTTGCCTAAGTATTCAGACATTACGCTTGAAAATTATGTATTTTCCTCTTTAGAGAAGGGATCGTGAAAAATTCTTCAAAAGGACTACGGTTTTAACGCTCACATTTTTAATAACATTAGAGTGATTCAGCTAAAGCCTACCGGTTACCTCCGATAAAAGAACATGTACTAAGTGTAAAATGTTTGTGCTTTTTTATCACAAAATTCTTAAATTTTGCTGATTTTCTTTCGTTAACTCCGAATTCATGACGGACATTAATAACAATTAGAAGTTCATACTTGAAACTTGAAACTTGAAACTTGAAAAGAAAAAATCTAATATTAAATCTTGGAGAGAATTTTAATTCACCATGCTTGTGAATTTTCCTTTTGTGTTGTTGATTATATTAACAGCCCAGATTAGTCGCATCAGTGTTGGCCCTGTCCGGGTGTCTTTTCTGATCGAAGAATTTGAATTTTTTAAAACGGTTTCCTTAGGAATCATTTGCAAACCTTCAGTACTCAATAAAACACAAGAAGAGCAGTAGAATACGAGGATACTGGCCGGGCGTGAAACTGAAATATATACTGTCATGCCTGACAAAATATTTTTCCCTTCCAAAAACTTTATGGAAATGGTTATTCGCAAGCTGAGGATTTGATATATATGTTAAACTACTTTGCAGATTAATACTGAGTTTCGCCTCAAATATATGTATAAGCGAGGTCTTGGAGCCAAGGCTGACTCATAGCTGCCGGAGCTTATCTCGGTTTCTGTAGCATGAAGCGGCTGGAAGTATTTCTACTTCCCCTGAACGGGTTGCTAGGCCATCGCAGATCACTTCCGGGCAATTTTGTTAGGTTCCCCAAAAATTCGCCGGTAAAAAGTGTCTTGGCCAAGAACACAAGACAAAATCCCCGGCCAGCGCTCGAACCCGGACCACTCGCTCCGGAATCGAGCGCAATAACCATGAGGCCACCATGCCTCCCACCAAATATATGTATGGTCCACCAATATTTTTAAAAGTCTTAGTGACCTTTCAGGTTTTTATGTGCATGATATATTACGAGATCTCTATCAGATTACTAGAGGAATATTGCTATTATTGGACTAGATTTTAGCGGATTTGTCTTCCAACTGAAGCGGTCTAACGCACGGCATTCACGGAAAACAGCTTTTAGTGTTATAGTATATGGTTTGAATTTTCAATATTTTAGTGTATATGATGTGTATTTTTATAGGCTGATGAATTAATCGTGTCAAATAAAGGTTATCTCTTATTTTATCGAAATTCAATTTTCTCGCGGGGGCGATCACTTTTTAGATGCTCTTCCAAAAATTGCATAGTAAACGACTTCTTCAGTGTTCTCTGAGGTGATTCGCTGTGTGATCTCTCTTCCACATTTTTACTGGTACATAGTACGTCAGTATGTTCTGCTACACCAAAGAACATTTCAGGATTTTCTGGTCCGGGAGCTGGTCTTGTGCCGGGCTGTTTGTTCTTGTTGTCGCTTAGAGGTCGCGTACATCTTCTTCTGTCATTGTATTGAACGCTTGCTCTGAGCTCCTCCACATTCCTTTCCAATTTTTTCGTACTGATCTTTAAACCTTGGACCTCTGAGTCTAATCTAACTACTGTTTCTTCATGCTGCAGCTATTTTTCAATGAACCCCGTAGAGTTGAAGCTCGATGACTTCAAGCTTGCACATAGTTGTTTTATTTCAGAATTGCTTTACGAGAAAGTGAAGGAAACGAGTTGTCCTCAGTTTCCCTTTAATGGCAGGAATTTTTATATACAGTTTCAAGAGCGACTAAAGATAAGAGTTCCGCAAAAAGGGTTTACTTAGCCGTCAAGCCAGACTTAGTCCCTACAATGTTTTGATGTTTTCAGCGTTAAAGAAAACCCGGATTTCATGATTAAAGGATGCGTTTTAATATTCGCAACAGAAAGCTCAAAATTAACACGCATCTGTGGGACCGCAGAGGCAATTAGGGATAAAAAAGTCTATTCAAGACAAAAAAAGCAAACGAACATTAAGGGTGACTGTTCCTCCGTCTTAGTCCTATAAATTCATTGATTATACATATATCCTTTAACCCTGAAAAATCAAGTCCAACAAAAAAGTGGTGGCGCTAAAGCCCTCCCAGTCCCTCCCCCGCCTCAGCCCTACACCTTCAAGTACATGAAGAGCAGCTGTTCCGAGCTGGTTCAAGTATTGTCTCGTATCTGATTTCCCTGTGAAACGTATTCCAGCTTCCTTTGCATAAGCATAAATAGTGTTGAAGACATACCTTTTCTAGTCCTTGGCAAGTAAATCGATTTCCCTTTTGTATCATAGACCCTTTCTATTCATTGCTGACATAACAGTCATTTCGGGTCCCGGGTTACTTCAGTCTCCAGACTCAACGGTACATTACTTTTCTGTCCTGTTATTTACTGATATATACAGTGGGAGCTCTAGTGAGCGGACTCCCACGGCATGTTAAAAGGGTGTTCGAGAGTTGTGCGAGAATAATTCTCGTAAGTGGCCACTAGACTTGTAAGGCAAATATGGTTGCTAACACAGCTTGCCCGGTTTACAATAAACATTGGGAATGCAAACATACCACAAATTATTTTTACTTTTGTTTTTTGTAATGTTTTTATTGCCTCGTGCAATGCCACGGTAGTGGCGGTAACTGCTGTTTACAGTGCTGTATTATATACTACAGTACTTGGACTGGCCCTACTATGATTATAATTGCAACCAGCATAG
This sequence comes from Platygyra sinensis, assembly GCA_019787425.1. Taxonomy (NCBI): domain Eukaryota; kingdom Metazoa; phylum Cnidaria; class Anthozoa; order Scleractinia; family Merulinidae; genus Platygyra; species Platygyra sinensis. Next base: position 10,292 of record JAHPZR010007020.1, on the reverse strand, counting down.
TATTAACATTAACAGTCTCACTGGGACAAAAAGAAAAACACAGCTTACAACTGTTTAGGAGTATCTATCAATGAAAGTCAGGACTAATTTCTTTCAAAAGTCAGTTTGCGGGAAAATAAAAACAAGGAAAAGTCTAGGTTGTAAACACTGCAAGTGTCCGCGGCAGCTTACGAGAATGTCCGCTTACGGGAAAGACTAAATGTAGTAGTCATATGAGAGTTCAAACAGAGTTTTACGAAGGCTATCATAAGTAGAGGTGTCCGCTGACGAAAGCGTCAGTTAGAAGAGCTTCCACTATTTTTTTTTTCGTCTGCAAAAAGTGTATGAGTGAATAAAGTTGTTGCATATCGAGTTGACTGCAGCAAACACTACCTTTTTAAGGAACATTAAAAAATCGATTAGTTTGACAATGGAAACGGGTATTGAAAAGGGTTACAACATTTTATTAATGTCATCTTAGAAAATTGTCTCGTTTGGGCTAATACTTGACATTTTATAACATTAGCATTTCAGAAATAATAACACACTGTTTTGCTTGGGTTAATAGACCCTTTGCATAAATCGCTTTTTAATTTGAATAACAACAACTTTGTACACCCTTAGCCTCGTACTCATGTTTCCAGACAAAGGATTTTTTTCACATGAATGTGAGGCTTAAGTGTTGTTATTCAAATTTAGTCGCCAATTACGCAATAGCCCATTTCACGGTTAATTTTTCTCATTTGCATTACAATGTAATCCAACGTGGATGCGAGGCAATTTCGGGCTAAAACTGCAAAATAGCCCGAAATTGCCTCACATACATGCTAGAATTCATTGTAATGCAAATGAGAAAAGCTAACCGTGAAAAGGGCTATTCACTGAGTTTCAAATTCATTGCAACATTTGAAGTAAACTTTAACTTTAACTTTAATAACAATAATTACTCCTTGCAAGGCTTTTCACTAACTATTTACAATATGAATCACTTATACTAATATCAATACAAAACCAATAAAATATACTAATATCTACCTATCTACGAATTGACTCCTAATCATCTACAAATTGTCTCTTTCATTCAGCATGCTGGTTTACAGAGAACATTTGAATGCCTTGACTAAGAGTTCCATAGAGAAACTGCTCTATAGGCAAATGTACGTTGACCGCTAAAAGTCTTATATAAAGGGATTGTTGGATTATTGTTATTACGAGTTGCGCGATCATGAACAGATGATCTCTTTTAAGAAGTCTGCTAATTTTGAGCCTCGGATTACAGGAAACTGTCTGGCTGAATTCCTCGATAGGGGTTTTAATTCATACATTTCCGTATGCTATGTGCTCATAAACGTTGAAGAATTATTATTAATTATTTTCGTCTCAGGCATAAAAGATGATTTCGACGACAATTCTCCAGGTCATTGTTCTTTGTGGCGCGGTACAGATAAGTAAGCCACTCGCTCATTTAATCTTTTTGCGCTTGTGTAGATTGTGGTCCTTGGGGCCGTAATCGTCTTCTTTAATTGTAGTTAATTGCAGCCAACTACTGGTTACTATGACAAATTAGAGTGTCTGTATAGTAGTTTACTGTTTGTCTTGCTATCATATTAACCCACAAATTATGATAATCCTTCAGATCTGCGATGAAGCAGAATTCTTTCAAAACAGTGGACAGTACAGTACCATTGGTTATATAGTCTTTCTTTCAGTACGGCATCCACAGTTAATAAGTCCAAGCCCCATGAAAAACTGACTCAATCAATACTCATGATTAGTTACAGTAAGTTAAAAAACCGTTTTCACCATTGCAGCGGGTTCTCGCCTCTTAACTCAGTTTTGTTAATTGACCAAAGGGTATAGTTATACGGACAAAACACTGAAAACAATTTTTAAACCCGTCTCCATTCATACTATGATCAACGTCAAGATTTGTCTCCGCCACAAAATTTTCTATCAAGGTGTCATAGAACAGATTAGTCATTACAGTGGAACCTCGATTTAAAGAACCTCTATTTAAAACGTAAAATCTACCCACAGGGAGCACACAATCTCGCTGACTGAGGGAGAGTAAATAAAGGAATAAAACAATGAACAGTTTACCTTTGTCTCCTCTTGTCATCTCTTATCTTACGCGATTTTACTGAGAAAACCGCTGCTTAAAAATCCTGTGTAACACTCTAGCACTAAACTCGTACCTACAATCATGGACAAAAGTGTTGACACATTTGAGCAAAACAAACACTTTCTATCGGCGTTCTTCCGTAATTTGAAAAAAGCATCATCTCCCTCTCCCACATAGGTTTTTGATGTAAATTTTTTTTTAAAAATCCCTCCCGTTCTCCCAATTGTTATCACAAAATCTGCGCTAAAACGCTTCTGGTATTAGCTCCCAACATGTTGTTTTCGTGCGAAGATCGGGTGACCTCGTAAGCCGCGAGATAAACTGCGAACAGGGGAGGTGTTGGTAAAGTTTTTGTAGTGTCAAAAGAGCATGTGTGGGGGATGGAGGAAGCACGAGCGGGCGCTGTGCGTCTTGATTTGGGTAACGGTACGTTCATGTTGCGAAAAGCGAATTGAGACAAAACTTTTCAAAGTCGCTTAAATTCTCCCACTGTCGCGAAGTATTCGAAACAAATTCGGCCAGTTGTAGAGAAACCTTCCGACCTCATTTGTTTGTGTTGGTTTTTCGTGAAAGCAACAAATTTAGAGATTCGAGTGATATTTGCAGCTGCGTTCAAATGTTTTGGCAAAAGTTGCCTCTCTTGTCAATTAGGAAAACAGTCCCTAAGCAAGCACGCGCGCTGATTGGTTTAAAATCGTGTTTTGTATAACTCGATGGAGACCACAAAAAAGTGAAACTAGCGCGCGCTGGTTGACGTAGTGATGGCGCGAGCGAAGAGAATTTACATTTTCATAATCAAAGTTAACAGAGTTTTTTTCCTTTTTCCTTCGATCCAAGTGGTGTTTTCTAACAAGAAATAGTAGAAACACTCTACTCCGTGTTTCTATCGAAGTTATCACAAACACTCAGTGAAAGTTTGGGAGAAGTTTTTTCGCTCGGAACAAGCTGTGTGAAACACTCGCCTGCCGGCTCGTGTTCCAACAGCATTTCTCGTTTCTCCCAAACTTCCACTCGTGTTTGTATTTAACAAATTGACGTCAGTTTTTTTATGCGTCTGTCCCTGTTATTGATCATGAAATTTCGTCATCACATTGTCAAAGTAGCTGTGGTCCACGAGGCGATAGCCGAGTGGACCGCAGACTACTTTGACAATGTTATGACGAAATTCATTATCAATAACAGGACAGACGCATTAAAAACTGACATCAATTTGTTTTTTACGATAACAAATTGTCGAATTGCCGGCTCTCGCTTGCTGACGCGTCGCATGAATTTTAAATTCATGTGAATGCCCGCATATGGACAATAAAAATTAGCCAATGAGCGCGCGTGACTATTCTGCAGTTTATCGTAAAAAACTGCGATAGAACCACGGTACCTGTTTTCTATTTCTATAAATATTAATACAAACCAAAAAAAATTTTTGCTGGCGCGACGGAAAGGCCTAGGTACGAGTTTAGTGCTAGAGTGTTACATTGGATTTTTAAGCAGCGGTTTTCCCAGTAAAATCGCGTAAGATAAGAGATGACAAGAGGAGACAAAGGTAAACTGTTCATTGTTTTATTCCTTTATTTACTCTCCCTCAGTCAGCAAGATTGTGTGCTTCCTGTGATCTACCTCGATAAAACGAATTACAATGTCAACACGCGACAGAAGATAAACGTTGAACAGATCAACAGTCAGCAAATCCTTTAATCCTTATGGTGAAGAGACAGCAACCTTTCAGTCAACAACTTATTATATGTCGTAAACATTGGCACTATAGTATTTCCACAGTCATCTGTGTTACAAATCAGTCATTAACTATGACCTCGATTTAACGAACATTTTGGTCGTTTTCCCTCAAATTCGTTATATCGAGGTTTTCGATATAACGAACCCTCCATTTAACGAACAAATTTGGCCAGTCCCCAGCGACTTCGTTAAATCGAGGTTCCACTGTATATATAGAACGATATATAAATAGGTCAAGGTTTGAAGGTTTAAACGATTTCGTCCGGTGGAATTGTTCAACATTGTTTTAGTTTGAATTTAATCCAAACTGTCTGATTATTTTCAGCGCCTACCGGATCAACCACAAATAGTAAGTATCTGTAAATATCTCGACCTCTTTTACCTCAGGAAAAAAAATTATTGCTTTTTTATTACCAAAAACCCCAAACAAGGGATAAGACAAAAAAATGAAATTTACGTAAACGTGTGCGTTGAACTCGATTTCACCATTTACAAAAACGGTTCAACAACAATACAACATGGTATAGCTGTTCATCGTCTTGACGTACACGTATTTTCAAGACTTCCGCGGAAACCTATCATGCATTTAAGTATAATCTCTATATGACACACCCCAACCAGGCAAGTTCTATTCTACTTTTCTACTTCTTTGGGTTATCATGTTGCTTGTTCAGTTGACGGTATCCGCAACAGTTTCCTTGGGTACATCTTGTTTTTTTCCCTTAGTTTAGACAGAGCATTTTCAAATATTTGAGCGGTTTTGGACCAGAAAACAATGCCTCGTTGCTAGTTTAAGGCTTCACAGACCTGATCTGAGATATCAACCACGCGCTCAACAGTATGAGTACTTTCATCCTAAATTTGCTGGTACGTTTTCTATCAGCATTTTCTCGATTTGTGATATATTTGTGCAAGTTGTTTCTGAGCAGCCTAACTGTCCATTCATCAACATCCCCTTTCTGGCCAGTTAGGTGAGATATTGCATTTTTGAGTAACTTGAACATAATCAGTTATGACAGTATTTGTGCATTGACATCCTCCACCTGGAAAGAGCCGGAAATTGTACACAAAAAGAGAAAACATTATCGTATATCACTTATTATGTTCCTAAACGGAACAGTCATGATGTCAGACCTCTAAGAAAAAGCATACTTGTCAAAGTGTTTTTCCTTTACTAGTACAACTAAATTAGCTCATTTCAGACGTTTTTTACTATTAGTCTTTGACCGATTTTAATCTGTTACCGTAACCGAATTGGATATAGCCAATGAAAAGCCATGTCTCCTGACTCGACATCCTGCGATTTCACGTCACTGAACTGACACACATGGCAGGATTTATAGCCAATTTGGAGACGGGCAGGACTTGTTTGAAGTACGCCTCCGCAGCATATCTAAATAGGGTTCGTTTAGTCTCGCCAAGGATTTAAAATACGAAAAATTGCTAAACGAACCCGCCTGATATGTCGCCGAAGCATGCGATTAGGTATAAACACCATTCAACAGTTCCACTCAACTCTCCAAGTCAAATTTTAGCCTGAGGTTCACGAAACGACTTCCTTACCGCCTACCTGAATCAAAACCAATTTTCTATTTGTAGTCCGATATTGTCACTTAAGTGTTAAAAGATTAAATAGTTGTTCTTTTTGTTTTTACTTCCAGTTCAAATTTGTCATTTCATTTCAGACGGTAATCTTACACTTGAAAGTAATGAAGTTCTTGAGATCAACACAACTGCTCCGTCCATTCATTGTTCACCGAGTTGCGATTACCACGCATCACATCAAAACAGAAGCTCTTCAAATTATACATATCCAGTTGCCGTCATAACATTTACTGATGACATTGCGTTCAAGAGTGGCTCAATAGTCAAAGTAGTTGGGGAGTATGCTCTTAGTATGATAAGTTTGAACGGGAGCATTGATATACAAACTGATATCAACATGACTTGCGGGAAGAAGGTGCTCGATACAACATGTCTTGGTGGATTCACACAACCAGCAGCAGGACAGTTAGTTGGTCCTTCACCAACACGAGTGCATCGAGGTAAGGGCAGCATTCCGATCGTGAACTTGTTTGATCTCTTTTTGTCGTGACACTTTTGCTTGTAATATCTTATTATGGCATCTATACTGTGTTCATGTTATTCTGAAAAAAAAAATTGTCTTTTAATCGAAACAATGATTACTGAATGCGGCATGCGTATCCAACTTCTGTCTCTTATCACCACAGCAGATAATCTTTCGCTCATAAAATCTTGGAAATTCAGTTTCTCCTCCATTGGATTTAATTATATTGTCAACATATGTATCATTAGAAAATGCAATTTAAGGGTTTTTATTGGCTTAGGCATCATGGTATATGAGCAATTTTACCATGCTCTGCAGCTGAATTTTTAATAAGCGCGCACGTAATGTTTGTGAGCGTTTTTATTAGACTGTTTGCAGCCCTCTATTTTCTCATATTTTCACTCCATCGAACAACGACATGAATGCGTGGATAGAACTGCGCGAGAACTGGGTAGGGACCGACGGTAGGGACCGGGAAAAATAGACAGTGGTAACAACGGGGTGACAGACCTACACAACTGCTATCCACGTGTAATAGCCGCTTTGAAAGTTTTGCTCGAATTAGAATATCTTTAAGGATCTGCCCTTTTTCTATGGTACTATCGCTAGGGGGATCTTTGAATATTTCGCTGAGCAATAATCCTGTGTTTTGAGAGTGACATTTCGTAAGAGTAGAGCCGCTAGAGGCTAGGTCTGTTTGGTTACCGCTGGTATTCGCGTGCTATTTGGAGCGTTTGACAGCTCAGGATTTTTTGCGACGAGCTAGTTTTTTTTCGGCTCATTTATATTGCAAGATGTGTTAAAAGCTTTCTAAGTGTTAGCTCTAGAGGGGCAAAGTTTGATTTGATTTTCCATCTGATTTGATTTTTTCATCTGATTTTTTCCCGAAGACCATCTGATTTCCCATCTGACCAGATTTTTTCATCTCATTTTTTTCCCGAAGACCGAAACCGCACGTACATGGAGGCCTACTACATGAAAACTGACGTCAGCAATATTGTGCATTTATTAACCATAGCATCATAACGGTATATTGTACTACACTAACATACTGTATTTACTACTAACCAAATGCCAGGTATGTGGTTCATGCACTTGGCTCGCGCTTGCAAAACAACCGGATGCCGACCGTGCTAAAGAGTGTCATCACCGCACACTTTTTTCACCAAAAACCGCGACCTAAAGGTTGTAATAACCACAAACCGCTTAGTGTTTTGAAACCGCAATACCGCGAGTTAAAATAAAAATTACCGCAAAACCACACCAAAAATAACGCAAAACCGCATCACCGCAAACCCTTACGCCCCACTCATTAAGTGTCGCAAGTTATGCTGCTTGCTAGCACGGGTGCCATATTTATCTTTGTCCGGCTTCGCCAGAGATAGCTGTAACTTTCCTTGCGTAAAGCTTTACGTCTTTCTTAAAAAGAAGTTCTTATGTTTCTTGCAAAAATTTCATAGAGCTTTTTGTCCTTCCAGTTTCTTCGTTCTGGCACTGCAAATGTGAATGTTCATGCGCAAGTCTGTGGACTGTTCTGCGTGTTGTTTATGGTCATTAACCGTGTTATGATCCATCACGGATTGTGCGGCTTTATTCAGGCAAAAGCTCTGAATTTAGCCACTTCTTCCTATGACTGTTCATCCAGCTCCACGTTGCGGTCGTCATTGCTATCAGAGAGACTAAGCACCGCGTTTGCTTTTCCCGCGAACGGCAGCGAGAGTCACGTGACCTGACATTTTCCGCGTTTGCCGTTTGCCGGCCGCCGTTTCTAGTCGAGGAGCACATTTTTCCCGTTTGGAGGGAACGCGAAAACGTGAGTATTTAGAGCCCATTTTTACCGACGATTTCTACATTTTGATTGCTTGCTTTTATAGCTATGCTTCGTTTATCATCCTGCTTCTACATAAACTGCTTGTAAAGCTAAACTGAAGAGTTTCAAATTCAAGGGGAAAGTACATAACTTCTCCGTATCCATTTTTTTCTAGTCGCAGTAAAGGGCGACCGAGAACTTTTGCCAAACATTTGCTTAGTTTAAAAGGAGAATTAAGAAATATGGGTCGTCTGGCCTGTACTGAACTGGAACTGTACTTCAGTTAATAATTTCAACAATAAGTTGAAAAAGTTTTCTTTTTGAACGAACATTTAGTTAATACCCAGTTAATTTCAAATGTTTGGACAATTTTTGTCAGTTCCCAGTTCAGCTGTGTCGTCGGGAAGCTTAAACAGACGAACATCGTGGACGGAATGGCAAACGACAAACGGCTGGCCGACGTTCAGCGTTCGCTGTTTCGCGGCGCTTAATCTAACTATTATTTGAACACGGCAAACATGTAAATCAATTTTTATTGTTTTTAATCTCAATCTTCTAACTGACGTTTTTACCATGTCTAAATAAAGCGTCTATGTATGTATTTGCGATGTTGTCAGGTTTCAAGTTAAGATTGTTAATAGTCCCTCTTTTGTCACGAGGCTCGTAGCCTCGTCGTTCAGGAAAGACACCGCTTGGTTTCCATTCTTCCCAACCTCATTAGTTGCCTACAGCAGGGAGCGAGGGAGACCAACGCTCGGTAACACTCCGTAACTAGCGTACTTTTTGAGATTTTACACTCGTTCGGCGGAACGAGAATATTTGATTGCGTTTGGTTGTTTTGCCACCAGCGAATGGTGAGCATAAAGTCTTCGATCCCATTGTACACACCTTGACACTGTGTTTTTGCTGCAAAGCCATCAGGCTTCGCAGCAAACTAATTTCGGTCGCGTTGCGTGCCTCAGAAGCCACGCTCATTTGAGATTTTTTGGATGTATGTACATCACTGCATTTTGCCTCGACTTCAAGTAATCAAAATCGAGGTCCGGAAGAACTTCAACCATCGAAGTGATATCAATGTGGAAGAGAAAATCTTGTTTCGTGTAAAGAGCCTTATTTTCGCGGACGAAGAGTTTGAAAGCAAGTGAAGGTTGTACAAATTCCCATGACTAAAGCCGATTTGTTTCTCAGAATATTTGAAGCAATTCCTGGAACTTTGAAACGTCCAAGTTTGCGTCCACTATCCACATGCTGGCGAATGCGCGACAGCACTGTATGTTATAATATATATTTTGCAAAAATGTCATTTTACCGCATGATTCGGTACTGATTACTTAAAGTTTTGGAAAGATCAAAAGATATAACGCATATGAAACTTCTAAGTTAGTGGCGAAAAATTCAGACATTTGAGAATGTAAGCATAAATAGTTTTTTGTTTACATGCGAGATTAAAGACACTCGTCATTTGCATCCTACGTAATTCTAAACTAATTCTCAAGCTTTCCGAATAATTTGAAATTACACTTTACACTTTAACTGTTTACTCGTTACAAAACTTTTGCGGCTCAAAATGGCGGATTTGAGCGATTTGGTGGGTTTTACGTTGACACTTACTACACGTTATGAAAAGGAGTCAAGGGTGGAATGCTCATTTTCCGAACTCCTCCAGGGCCAAGAAGAATTTGACTCGCCCGGCTTCAAAATCGAACACAAGATAAACTGAAAGGTTGATGCTTCTTCTCGTGGCATTCAATCGAAGATCTATTAAAATCCAGGTGCTAACCGCCAAATCATTTTCGAGAAATGTAGCTTTCGAAGCGACCAGCATTCGCGGCCGGGATTTCGTGCGCCAAGGAGCAACAGTCACGCTGTTTGCTCCACCCTGATTGGATGCATTCTTTAGCATCATTTAATCAGCGTGGAGTAACAGCGTGACTGCTGATAAGCTTTCAGAATGCCACTAACAGTATTAAAGAGTCGTTCGAACGGTAAGTTAACGCAAAACGATTTTCAAGGAGCATTTAAACATCTATCTAGCGGTTTTGTCAGTTTAACGGAGGAGCATTTCAGTGAACATCAGTTAAAAACAGGTACAAAATATCTTATCGTCATAAAGTAATCGTAACTTGATGCGTTCGCGGTCAACCGTGAATACTCGATGAACGGTTTTTCGCATGAGTGAATTAACAAATAGATTCCATGTTGCGGTGCGTCTGTTCAGTAATAGATCACAGATGACGTCAAAATGTAATAAGAACAAAAAAGTGGAACACGAGGAGTAGCCGAGTGTGTCACTAATGTTCTTACCACATTTTGACGTCTTCTGTAATCTATTACGGAATCAGACGCACGGCAACATGGAATCTATTTGTTTTATATAATAACGAAAAGCCTTTTTTACTTCAAAATATTTCAACATAATGCGAAAGCTGGCCTTTTGCCCGCCTTTGCCCACTTTGGCGAAGACGAAAAAAAGCCATTTGACGTGATCTATGATCTATACAAAATGAAGCAATTTCATGGGCTTGTCTGCGTAGCAAAGAATTGTGATTGGCGAGAAAAATCGCGCCACTGTCAAACCT
>JAHPZR010007017.1:0-20000 GCA_019787425.1 Platygyra sinensis | reverse complement strand
TCTTAACGGTATTGTTTACTGTTTTTTTTTTGCATTTGAACTATTAAATGGGGTACATAATAATGAGAGATATTCTCATTAAGTATGTTTAAGCTTTTGAATGTACTGTTTGCACGATTTGACTTGCAGAAACCCCTATTTTAAAATTAACAGTATACAATTTTGATCCATATACATATAAATATTGTAATTAATTTAAATTTTCAAAAAAAAATGTACATGTATACTGTCTTGAGTATGTCAATTACAAATGTTTAAATTAACAACTTTATGAAAGTTCACCTACAGAGGGCCATAAAAATGAGCCCAATTAAAAGAACTAGAAAGTTAGTGCAGTTAGTGTAAAAATATATTTTTTTACATTATTATATTTTATTTTCAAATAAATAAAAAATTTCAACATCCCCGCTGGTAGCTATACTAATCTAGGCTTAATCTTGGCTTATGATTCCTAAGGCGATTTTGTGCTTGTCATTAAATCATACCATGATTTTTGCACAAGTATTGTTAAGGCTATGATTCCAGAGATGCTGCCCACATGCTTTCAGGTATCCCCCTATGAATTAATAGGTCACACAATCAAGGTGATGATTCCACAAATATCTTGCAACATCAAGGCTTTGATTCCTTATACTTACATAATGTGCTGTTGATTTCATGAGGGCTGGTTAAACCAGCGTTATGATTCCCCTAGCACACAGTCATAATAGGTGATTCATTAGAACAAATTCCTGTGATATCCTACGATACCTTGTGATCGGTCCGAAAAAAATAATTTTACCAGTCCATTTTAGAATAGCCTTGGTGCTAGCATCCGAAATGGTCGCTCAAGTTATCATTTCGATATTTCGCCGCTATCCAGAGAAATTAAAATGAAGTTTCCCTCGCACGCAGAACTGAACGAACCAAGCAAGTATGGCGATGCAAAAGCCGTCGTGTAAGAACACACCACAGTACCTCAGGAGCTGCTGTTCGCCGATTGGGCAGAATAATACAAAGGATTTTTCTGCCCAATCAGGAGGCAGCATTGGTAGAGCCGTTTGGAAATGGTCTGGTAAGAGTCGGTTCCCAGGGGCTTTTACCGCCTTACTTGTAAACCTGCGACGCTTCATTTCTTTGCCCGATTTATTTCCTCTCGCCCCAACTAACCGCCCCTGGGTCTCCGAGGATGTGAAGAGCCTAGATTAACAAATCGCGCGTCTCGAAATCACAGGCAAACCAATCTACTTACTGGCTCTATTTACGGCTCAGCTCATATGAGAATTCGCTTTTACTAAAATATAAATATTTTTATATTTATTTTATATTTTAAATATAGCTCTAAATGCAAGCAAGACATGTCACATATCTGTAGAAGTTGATATTTTTACTTAGAAAAGTCCTCAGAAAGCATGCGCGCTGATTGGTTAAAAATCGTTTGTATAACTCGATGGACACTCACACAACTAGCGCGCGCTGTTGATGTAGTGATGACGCGAGCAAAGAGAATTTACATTTTGATAATCAAAGTTAACAAGTTGTTTTCCTTTTTCTTGTCGTGGTGTTTTCTAAAAGAAATAGAAAACATGTACTCTGTGTTTCTATTGAGTTATACAAACACTCGTGAAAGTTTGGGAGAACTCGAAAAAGCTGTGGAAACACTCGCCTGCGGCTTGTGTTCCCACAGCATTTCTCGTTCTCCCAAACTCCCACTCGTGTTTGTATAACTCGATAGAAACATGGTACATGTTTTCTATTTCTTAATTAAAACGTCATTATCAACTGTTACAGATGTTACAGATGTGACATGTCTTGCTTGCACTTAGAGCTATCTTATTCGAAAATATTTATGTTTTAGTAAAAGCAAATTCTGATATACATATAGTACTTGCTGAGCTGTAAAAAAATGCGCCAGGTAAGTAGATTGTGCTGCCTGTATTAAAACCAGGTATTAAGTATTTTTAAAATATCACTTTAGTAATTGAATCATTGAATACTATTTTGTAATGACTTTCTCACCAAAAAAGTCTTTTTAATTAGTATGTATAAACAATGAATTTTGAAAACGGCATGTACTAGATCAACTACATTGGTTAGTCATCGAAGGACGACACAACGGTGCATTTGAGAGAATTAATATATATGTTTTAACAAAATTGTTTATCTAGGAAGTATTTTTCGCTCTAAAGTAATTGGCGTGTTCGAACTTCATTGAAAAAATCTTGATTTAAAGTTTTGGAAAACTTTCATCGGATGAATTTTACAGTAGGTTGTGAATTATTTTTCCCTCCTTTTTTCCAAATCTAGTTTTCCTAAAAACGTACGTCAGTTGTCTCTTGAAAAGTTTTTTCTAATTCTTCAATTATGTCATGTGCATGACACAAGGAACATGTTGAGATTGCAAATATGCTGAGTTGAATAACAAAGCAGCATATTTTACTATATTTGAAAGCTAAAAACTCTTTAAACAGAGAAAATAGTTCCTGTGGACATTATGTTAGCACACAGAATATTTTGTAATGTTCAAAGACATGACTCATTAAAGGCTTACAGCATGTACATGTAACCAACAGCGTAAAATTGACAAGAAATTAGTAGGTCACGCAAGGCAAATTGTTGACTTTTTTATCGCTTACTGTGTTCCAGCAATAAAAGTTGCCAATCTTGATTTTGCTTTAATTCAACAAGAAACCCCCAAATAAGTACAAAATCGAAGCAAATTTGAAAAAAAACTGCCGCACTTTTTAGAAACGGCTTTCTAAAATTGCCTAAAATTTCAGTGTCACCGGAAGTATGTCAACCATACGGTGTTTGACGTAGCTCAATAAAAAAACAAATTCACGAAACTAATATCTTTCACCACGAATGTCTAGCTAGATGCTTGGAAAATACTGGAAAAGTACTAAAAAATGTGATTATCTTGTGTAGCAAGTTTTATGAGCTCTCAAGGTGGGCTTTCAATTTGTAAAGTACATAGGCTTTCTCGGGGTCAAAACTGAGGGGGGTGGTCAACTAGTAAACTAAAAGCTTGTTAACACTCATATTTTACCAGTTGTATTTCTATCTGTTGCCTATCAAATGGTATTAATGTGGAGGAAATCGGCCGACCCCCATCTTTTGACCCTGCCTGGTTTTCTTAGACAATGACTTTGGAATATTTCAGAGCGAGCGAAAGCAAAAAAATAAACCATATGCGCAGTAACCACAGACACAAGATCAGGTTTCAAGACTTTGTTTATTTAAAGTTCAATAAATGAACAGCCAAAATATTAAAAAATATCAACAGGAAGGAATCAGATTGATGTGTTTAACTTGTAAGAAAACAAGAAATTATATTTTTTCCTTTGCCACACGACAAAAGCCGAGAAAATTGAATATGCAAAAATGAGTTAATTTTTGACTTTAGAGGACAAAACGAAACCAAATAAAACAGAATTTTCATTCTTTTACTGTAACAGATAACATTTTAGAAAACACCCGACCATAACGGTGAAAAACACAAGTAAAAATCAATTTAAAAGAAGAAATTCAGATAATTTTTTCGCCGCCTGACGAAATTATACAGTGCGGCCAAAGAAAGATGAAAGTCGTACATCAAAAACACAACAAAAACAAGCCAATTATTTTGAGATAAATCGTTTTTCAACTGTGTAAATTTAGTGCCCACCTAGTTCTTTCCTCAAAAGTTCTGTAGAAGCTGAACAAGACTCATTAAAATAAATTTCAGGGAAGCGAATACACAAGACAAACAAACCACGGCAGTTGCCGTAAATTAAATATGCAGAAATTCAGCGTGACAAAATACTGTTCACTTTTAAAACCTAAAGTTCCCAAATAAAGGCAACCAAATGAAAGAAACGTGACAGGGAGTTCAATAAGAATAAATTTTCATTCAACATAAGGCAAAAAAACTTATCTAAAAGCACAAAAATGTTCAAAATTTCACGGAGGTGATTTACCGCATGACCGCATGTTCGATTTAATTATTCACGCTAAAGCGAAAGCGTGAGTTTTTCCCTACAAGTTTTGAAGTTATTTTATCGACTGTGGCTTTGCCAATCATGCTAAACGCCAAATTAGACTTAGAACTAATACTCTACATTACCATTTTTGTTTTCTTAAGTCCAGGCAGCTGCTTTAAATCCACGATCTGTATTCAAAACTCACTTGAAAGCGCACCGATCATCTTGGTTTCGCCCCGGTTGAAGGAAGGAAAAATTTTTCTCCAGAAAGGTTTGAGGGCTCCATTCACCTTGGTCTTCCATTCTGAGACCACCTAAACATCGATTTATGTTTTTCCTTTTCATTTTAAATGCCAAAGAAGCAATTTCTCCGTTTTAGGAATGAAAACAAGACCCTGGAAGTTAGTAGATCTGTCCTGCAACGCGCCATGATTACCTGCGCTTTTCAGGCGCACGATTTTAAGACGAAAAACCATCTTTCTAGGACCCCTAAAGTCCTCTAAAAATATGCTCAGAAGGTCCATTCTCATTGGTTTATTTGTCCTTAACAACAATAGAACAATAGGAGGACCAAAATATCTTCAGGGAGGGTAAGAGAGGCAATTGTCCTCACGTGCGTTTTTACGGCCGGTTACGGCCGGCACGGGAAATTGGGGGAGGGTTTTCGCACGGCCGGCACGGGAGACAATGGGTTAAGTACCATGTAATCAATACTTGTACAAATTTTAAACAAAAATTGCTCTAGAGAAGTATGTAAAAAAAAGTTTTATTTCCAAAACTTTGGCCTCTGAATGTAATGGCTGTAATGTGGAAAATCTCATATATGCCGTTCTTGCATGAAAGCATTCAATTATTATTAAAGATATTAAAACATAAAGTAAGTAAACAGTATTCTGTCATGCATTTTCCACTTAAAAATTGTAACGACTTGTCTAACTTTTCACTTGTAGCGATTGTACTCTTAGATACTGATATTTGAGAATGGCATTCCAACTGAAAGGAATAAAATTAAGCATAAGACCCCAAGTACGCATTACGGACCTAATTTTTCACTTTGCAGTAAATGTGTTACTGGATTTTGGGTAAGTAGGAGTAGAAAAAGGCTTCTCCCCCCCCCAAAATAATCAAGAGTAAAAAAGTTCATTAGCCCAGATCATTGCCATTAAGCCTGGAAATTACAAGAAATAGTTAGAAAATCAGCATGGTGGTTTTGGGAGAGTGAGAATGGATGAGAGTAATCAGGGTTTTAATTTTCATTGTATATGAAATATTAAAAGGTAATAGCCTGGACCAGGAAACTTGCAGTTTTCTCTGTAGTTAAGGTTGAAACTTGTATTAAACATTGGGAAATACTGTTAATGAATTTGCATTTGGAAAAACAATGAACTTTTCAGATTGATGTTGAAAGAATTTCTCTCAAAATCATTACCTCTCATACACACAAATACTAAAAAAATATTTTGCTTTACAACAATTGGTTACTAAAAGATAAAAATTTGGGTTGGCAAGATTACACTTGATGGAGAAACTTAGAGTGGCTTTAGGTCACTAAACTTGAAAAATTCATTTTACATATCAAGCTAGAGAGGGGAAATGAAGTTAAAGCTCACTGGCATTGCAAAATGCAACAGCAACAGAACCTAGAGGAAGATGTGCTTCCACAACACCCCTTTGTCTTTGACTTTACAACAAGGAAAGACCAATGTTCTATCAGACAATTAAAGTTGAGCCCTTTTTTGCAGAGTAATCAATTGAAGGAGTGACCTTTAAAATATTGGATGTTGTAAGAGTGTGTTTCCGGTTCTTTCTTTTCCCCTCCTCCTGTGCCAATAATGTGTCAGAGAACTGTACTCAAATGTGATAACAAAACAAAGTTTTTCTTGATATGTTTGTAGAGGTGTTATTAGGAACCTTAAGCACTAAGTACTTAGAATGTTCTGAAGATGGAAGTGAACCGAGAGGCCCTGGGTAAAACACTTGTCATGCAATCATTAAAATGACATTAGAGACATTTAGATCCACATTTACTGCCTAAATGTACTGCGTTTAAAGTTAGACGTCTGCCATTTGGATGTTATTCGATTCAAATTAGAGTATATTGTAGTGAATAGAAATTATCCTGTGAATGCATTAAAAGTTGCCAAAATTAGGACAAAAAATTGATACATGATGTGACGTAATATTTCAAAAACGAGTGCGAGGGTTTCATCAGGTTTCCAAACGCGAGAAACATTTGAAACCACGAGGCCGCAGGCCGAGTGGTTTTATTGCTTTCGAGCGTTTGGAAACCTGATGAAACCCGAAGCAAGAGTTTTTGAAATTACTTCTCCAACAAAGAAAATTAGTTTAAATTATCATTTGAATAACATTTCCCAATTCAACTATTGTATTTGAGATGTGAAATGTGCATGATCCTCAAAACAATGTGCATGATGGCATGATCCTATCACCTAATTGCTGCGCTGTGACAATTTTTGAATATTCATCAACTGATGTCACGTTGTTGCCAAGCTGTTTGTCAGTTTCGAGCGAACACGTTGCTTCACAGAGCAAATGGCAAAGTACAGATTTAGACCTCCTAAAACTAGCGAAGAAGAGGAAAAGTGTGTGGCCAGCGCAATTCCGAGGTAACGTGTGCATTTGGTCTGATAAAATTTCTAACGTCAGTGCCAGTTTAGGTCGGAAGTGTACAGCAAGGTTGAAAGTGAACCAAAACACGAGAGCGAGAATTTAAATTTAAAAAAAGAATGGGCTTTTCTGTTTTGGGTAGTTTAACAACTGTACTGCTACATTCAACGTTAGCAGTAAATAATTTAGGTTTAAAGTTTGTTTCGTAAAATGTGTGATTAAATAAAGTTGTTAATCGCCACGTGTTTTTGTTGCTTTATGAATATGCAGATTAAGAAATCATTTCAAACATGGGTTTCTTTCAAAGCCGTGTTTTCAACTCGTTTTTCATTGGGTTTCTAAACTCATCCACCTGACCAGAATACAATGCTCTGGTTGGGTAAGAGCTGTATGAATAATTAATGAGTTTGAGAATGTGAAATGAAAAATAGATAGTGATAGAAAACCCTTTGAACAGCAATAACACACGGATGATAAACGGTTAGGAAACGGTTCATGAATCAAGCAGACTGTGTGGTTGGATGTTCGAACGGAAGAATAAAAAAAAAAGTAAAAAAAAAAAAAAATTATATTTCATTACGTACCGAGATTTACACACAAAAAACAGCCCTCATAAAATTGTATGAAATTCACATCCAATCAATCAGAAAGGTGAACAACTTTGAAAATCATTGTTCATCTAATCAGAACCACAAATGATAGTACTCCACAGTGGAGGGCAGCAAGTGTGCAGCTCTATGTAAAACGAAAATGACAGAAAAAGTGCCAAGATTTCCTCTCAACGGAACAATAGTTGTATTGAAGTTCTGCTTGCTGAATTTAATTCTTCTGAAGTTTTCTCATCCTCTTTAATTTTTTTTCCTCATCAGCTTTTTGGCACTTAGATGAAAAAAGTCAATGATTTTGCATTCTAGTTTGCAACTTTTTCACTTCAAAACATTACCTGACTAGATGCTGGTCTAGATGGGGGCGCTTTCCAATCGACCAAAAATTCCGGAAATTTCGGGTTTGGGAGCGAATGGAACAGACATTCTCCAGAATTTCATTCCGAAATTTTGGGTGTATCTTGCGAGGTTGGCGTAAAATTCCAGAAAATTGGAATAACTAGAAAATTCTGTTGCATTTGACCATTCCTGCTCGGACCTAGTTTCTCCGAGGCTAAAAATCGAATTCAACATGGCTGATCCTCAAGCTTCTAAACCTAATAATAGTGCTTTATCAGACAAACAACTGAAATATCATACTACAACGTTATTGCAGTGGATTGGCCTCAAGAAGCTTTAGTGAGTAGTGCCAAACTTGGAACCCGATGGAATGGTTAATCAAACGAACCAAAAAATTACTGTTCCATTCGTTGCATGGAATACCTGGAATTTCAAACTGGAATATTTGGTCGAATGGAAAGCACCCAGGAAAATCTAGGGGTGCTCTCCGTTTTGCCAAACTGACTGGTCAGAGATCAGTGGAAATACCTGAGGAAAATGGAACGAGATTTTCCAACTAAACTGGGCCAACCAATAGAAACAGCTCTTGTCATTTTTAAATTCTTTTTCCAAATTCCCTATTTAGGGCAAAGAACCGGTTTGTCAGAAATGGAACAGCGAGTTTTGATCGGAATATTCTGGCTGAAATATGTGGACCACCTCCAGAGGTGATCCTGATTATTCTGGTCAGAAGAAACCGAAACGGACCTTTCCATTTCAAGTCCGACCAAAATTTCCAGAATCTTTGGCATAATGGAAAGCACCCTAGACTGCTGTCAATATCTATTTCAGCCAATCAAATTCATGAGTTTGGTAGTTCCCAGTCCTTGTGAGACACAGCCATATAATAAAAGTGAATATATGAAAGACTATACATATGCATAACTTGGGTTTGAATCCCCAGTTCAGGCCTGAATTTTTTCAGGCTTTAATTTCACAACTACTTAAGTTGTGAGTATAACTACGATGAACAGTAATATATTCATGTTTATTCCTTCATATTTATTCCTCTTTCTTTCTTTCTGCCTCTCATCTTTCAAATTATTTTCCTTCTTCCCTTCTCTTTGAACACTGCTTATTTTATATAGCATAGCTTGGTGTCAGCATCTTTTTCTGGGAAACAAGTAACAGGCATTGACTGTCGCAGCCTGTAAATGCGGTCTTCCTGATTTGGTTTCGTCGATTGAATCCGGTTTAGGCCTGGCCAGGATATCATATTGGCCCAGGTGTAGCTATTTGGCCGATGGTACCATTGCATTCAGTACAGTGTGCATGGTGTTTGCGCTAGGAAATCTGTTGGGTAATATTGTTTTCTTCCTCCAAGTTCCACCCCCTGGGAGGAGCCCCGATATTAAGGCTTAGGCCAGTAGAGATGATAACTGTATTACAAATCATCCGACACTGATCTTACGGCACTCGCGAGTACCGGGATTTTTTGCTTGCCATGCCTGCTTTTCTTCCTTCTGTGTTTTTTTAACCAATATTAGGCTCTCTTGGATTATGCTCGAAACATAGAGAATTATGCTTTCGGGCGTGATCGGTGAAACAAGGGTATTATGCTCAGCTAGAGGTATAATGCTCAAATTATGTTGGACTAAAATAACACTTCCACCCACCCCCCATAGTCCTGCACCTAAAAAAACATTCCTAGTCTTTCATTTTTGAAATTAACGTTAGACAATAATAATTCAGACAAACCTTTTATGGGCAAGTAAAACTTGGAAGCCTGACATAAACAGGTAACTAGGCCTTGGATTATACGAAAATCACTGGATACGAGTCTAAGGTATCAAGTTACTAACATGTTCCCACTTTTATCAACTTTATACATTCTTTACACAACTTTATACATACTTTTATCAACTTTATACATTCATACATAGCGTGAGTTGGTGGCAAACTTTGCATACACTACTTACAGCTTTTAGAAACAACAGCGTTATGCTGCAAAAATATTAGTATTGTGCCAGCATTATGCCTACTGTTTAAGATATAGTGTTATGCTCAAAATTATGCCAGCATAATCAGACAGGCTCTATCCAAAATAAAGGGGGAAGGGTCCCCGGGCCCCTCCCCTAGATCCACCACCTTGAAATATTGGTGATTATTAAACACACGCTGTGAATTCAAATTTAGATGAAAATTCCTGTTTTTTTGGCTTTCTTGATTTTTCAATACCTCCCATACAAATACATAAAAAAAAGAAAAGCGAACTTGCTTTTACACTTTTCGGGGCTGAAGTTCTCGTGTTGATACTTGGCCCTTTAATGTCCAGCATTTTGTAGCGGTTGGCATCATGTACAATTTTTCCAATTTTTTTGGAAAACAAAAGTAGATCTGAAGAAAAAAAAAATATACCACGTTTATTAAAGGGGAACTCCGGTCTAAAAATGGACTTTTTTCAGAGAAATGGGCAGTTAGTAAGGGTTCCATTTTGACTACCTGTTGTCTTCTCGCCTTTCGTCTCGTAAATTTTATGACTAAAGAGGAGCAGAAAATCGCGTTTAGATTTCCGCCATCTTGGACGTTTTTTGAGCCACGTTGCATTGATCAGCAGTTGCCTGTGACGTCATATCGTCAAAGTTTAGCGGGAGTTTTGGTGTACTTCTGTCGCTTTGGCGCTTCGTACGTTCGTCTACTACTTTAAAATTTTCTAGGTGCTTATTTTCTAGCAACTGTCTAGTCACATTTAAATCCTAGTTCAATATGGTAAACTGCTGTGTTCCTGGATGTGTTAATTATTCAGCGAAAAGTAACGGTATTAGTTACCATAAGATACCGCGAGATACTCAGCGGCGCAAAACATGGCTGGAACGGATAAGGAGGACTAATATGCCTCCACTTGATAACTGCTATGTTTGTAGCGAGCACTTTTCAGCAGAAAGTTTTGGAAGTAAATTTACGTGCGCAGATCACTGGAGAAAAGTGCAAACGGAGACTGAAAGAGGATGCTGTACCATCTGAGTTCTGCTTTCGTCCGCCGGCGAAGAGACCGAGGTTGTCAAGCGAAAATCGTCTTCGACGTCGAAGCCATGAAGAAGTCAGTGTCTTTCGTTTATACTCCTTCTTCATGTATAGTTATTTCAATCATTCAGTATTAAGTAGATACTGCTGACACTTTAATAAAGTCTTTCATTCATGCATTCATTCAAGTCGAGCATTCGTATGCGACTTACCGCTACTGTCTTCAGCTGTCTGTAAACGCTTTTTATGCCCATATAAATCAAGTTATAGCAAGCTAACCTCCCCAGTACTTGAAGACATGTAAAAAATGTACTAATTTTATATGGAGCTAAAGATTTGCGTTGTAAAATGGAGTAAGAAACA
Source organism: Platygyra sinensis (assembly GCA_019787425.1). NCBI lineage: Eukaryota > Metazoa > Cnidaria > Anthozoa > Scleractinia > Merulinidae > Platygyra > Platygyra sinensis. The sequence goes on along the minus strand of JAHPZR010007017.1, from coordinate 9,121 downwards.
TGCGCCTTCGTAGTTATTGTCGATGCAGAGACGAAAGAAAAATAAACATACTTCAATGGACTGTATTCGTACGTATGAGCTTATTTTGTTTGAACAAATAATTGAGTCAACCGCTGAAATTAAGATAGAGGTATTATTAAACCGTTTCCCACATTCCCCGCCTCCAATTGTAAATTTCACTCGATTAACAGCTTTTGTATCTGGGTATATTGAATGCATCACAAGCATTTTATACTCATCGGGGAGTCCTTTCGTTCTACTGCAGGCAGTTATACAACTGTTGAAACCTGGTAACGGTCAGAGTACTTCTGCCCAAAGTACACCGACTCCGGCACAGGAGTCGAGATCAAACTACATGGAAATACTGGACTACAGTGCCCCCCACAATGCTTCACCTTCAGTTGCAAGGTTTGAGGAGTGCCGATCATTGTCCGACACAGCCACACAATGCTGTTTTGATCCCATTATACTTGTAAGTGTTGCAACACAAACTGATGATGCACCCACTACAGTGGCTTCAGATGATTCAAGTAATGGCAGTTCTCTAGCTAAAACTCAGGCAAGTTTCACTGTTCCTGCTGAAGAATGGAAGACATCCCATGATCATACCTACTCAATGTCTGTCCCCATGGTATACCCTACCTATGGTCTTGATGAAGATTCACTTGCCTCTTATACTGAAATTGAAGTTGACCCCCGTTGAAAATAACATTGACAATGACTTTAATGACAAGGAGGTCTATTATGATGACTTTGATGATGATTATAAGGACCCAAACTGGATCTTACCAAGTGCTAAAAAAATCATGCTCTCCAATGGAAATGAGTCCTCGGAGGGAGAATCAGAAGGTGAACTAGAACCTCCTGACACAGATAAAAAATATCTTATTTTTAGCAATTGCTTAGATCAGTTGCTTAAGCATTGCCCTAAATGCGGTGTAGTAGTGACTGGCCAAAAAAAGAAAACAACTGGGAGTATGCTATCTGTGGAACTGATTTGTCTTGATGGCCATATCACCTACTGGGACTCCCAACCAATCATGAAAAGAAAACCAGTGGGCAACCTACTCCTGGCAGCTTCAATTTTGTTTACAGGTAACACTTTTGCAAGTGTTAGCCGGTTGGCATCATGCCTGAACTTGCAATTTATCAGTGAGAGTGTTTTCTACGACACCCAGCAGCGGTTTCTTTTTCCAGGCATGGGAAAACGAACAACAAATGGTAAGACAGGAGCTGATTAACAAAAGTGCGATTAATTTAAATGGTGATGGACGTTGCGACAGCCCTGGACACAATGCCAAGTATGGTACCTACACGCTAATGGATGATGACAGTGGTAAAGTGGTGGCATTCAGTGTTGTCCAGGTTTCTGAGGTCACTTCCTCTAATGCCATGGAGAAGGAAGGATTCAAACGCTGCATTGAAAGCCTGGAGGGTGCTGGGGTGGAAATCGACCGGGTAGCCACTGACAGACATGTATCCATCAGCAGCTTCATGAATAAAGAACGTCCTCAAATAAATCACCAATATGATGTCTGGCACCTTTCGAAGTGGTGGTGAAAAAATTAACTAGTAAGGCACAGCAAAAGGGTTGCGAGGAATTGATGCCATGGATACAATCGATTTCCAATCACCTTTGGTGGTGTGCAGCAACCTGTGATGGCAATGTGGTCCTTTTGCGAGAGAAGTGGAAATCTGTGTTACATCATATAGTAAACAAGCACAAGTGGACGGGCAACACCTTATTTAATCAATGTGGCCACAGGCGGATCCCTTCATCAGAAGCGAAGAACATCTGTTGGCTTAAGCCAGGTTCACCTGCTCACTTAGCTTTGGAAGAAGTTGTTCTCAACACAAAGCTTCTCAAAGACCTAGCTAAGCTAACAGACTTTTGCCACACTGGTAAAATAGAGGTGTACCACTCCATGATGCTGAAATACTGTTCAAAACAGGAACATTTTTCTTACAAAGGCATGGTTGCTAGGACACAACTTGCGGCCTTAGACAACAATGCCAATGCTGAAAGACCACAAGCTTTGGTACAGTCAGGTGAACATGCTGGTGAAAAAAGGTACAAAGCTTGTTTTCCAAAGGCTCACAAACGTTGGGTTGTGAAGCCTATAAGTGAAAAAAAATCTTACCAGTATTTGTCAGCCTTGCTTGCACAAGTTCTCGAGCGGTGCCAGGCTGGAAATGCTGTTGCAGAACCTCTACCTGTTGCACTTCCCCGGAACATTGCTTCAGAACCAGCTCCACCAAAAGAAGACTTAATATCTAATCACCGTTCAAGATTTAACAGATAATCATGCAATACCACAACTATGAATGTGTCCCCCTTGATTTCAAGTACATATGATACAGATTGACATTGATTAGAATATGAAGGTGACCGCAGGTATAATAATTGTTGATCACACTTTTATCTTTCAACTATGACAACATTTCCAACATGTAAAGAGAAAAAAAAATTATTTATTCAAAATATTTATTGTATAATTATTTCAAGTTTGACTAGTTACAATTTATTTAGAGTACATGTCCATAGGCACAAATTAAAAATACTGTGTTGTAACTATTGATCACACTTTCATCTTTCAACTACAAAAACATTTCTAACATGAAAAGAGAAAAAAAATTATTTAAGTCAAAGTATTTATAGTACAAGTAGTACAAGTCTGACTAGGTACAATTCATTTAAAGTGCATGTACATAGGCACAAGGAAAGAATTCAGTGTTTTGATTTTGAAGGCTAATAAAGTTTGATATTGATTACTGGGGCCAGCAAAAAGTCACTCATCTGCATAATGAAACCCCTCAAATACAAAGTCTTCCTCTGGTCCTGGTGGAGGATAAAAATTCCGGATACACATAACTGCACAGGCGGGAAGCACAACTCGAATTTCTTTCCCCAAAATACCCCAACACCACCGGGTAAGCTGCCTATATGCTATGTGCCTGAATAGTTTGTCTTCCCATCCATCATAGGCAGCTTTATACTGCTGCTTGTACTGGTACCATGCTACCTGCAACACCCATCTATTAATGCAAACTGGATGAAACCCAGGGTGCTGTGTGATGCATCGTGGCTGCTCTTCGCATTCACCACTGGTGACAGCTTCAATGTTTTTGTTTTGTACAGCCTCAATTTCGTGGCAGCATATGCAAGCTTCCACTCTCCCCAAGATCTGACAATTGCCACATGTGCACCTATTTTGTGATGGGGTTAATAAAGCTGGCTTATAATCGGTAAAGTTTTGTAAATACACGCTTCCCTTTTTACTAGAATACATAAATATACATATTCTACAGAAACACACGAGGCTGACATTTTGAAAACAATATAATGTTAAGCTGAAAATTGGTAAATACTATACAAATATTAAAGTTTTGGACAAAACCGAATAAAATTTGTCATTTCCGTAAATGGCCAAACTAGCCAAAGAGCAACAAAAACAAGACTAGCAGTACGTTTGCTGCTTTTAAGATTTCTGCAATAAATTATGTGTGTCATCAGGCTTTGTAAAGCAAGCTGCGTCCAAAATTAAGCTTACATTCGAAAACAAAAATGTCATAATACGCGCTATAATCTAAGAATATTCATGCAGAAGAATTTTTCCAGCTTATAACAGGCAGAGAAATAAGAATATTTAGCCTCGGCTGGAAAAAAAATAGTATTCTTTTAAAAAAGACTGTAAGCTGAAAAGAAGAAAGAAGGTCTGAAAGTTGAAATGGCGGTGGTATCATATTTCAAGTGTTTACACAAATACAACACCTCACAATCAATTTTATCCTTCTGTTTCCCAAAACAAGGATGCATATAAATAAACAACAACAGTACACGTTCTGGTCGGTTTCATTTATTAAATCAAGTGATCATTTAGATTAATCTTCACTTTGCTATCAAAAGAAACTGAAATAACCGAGCACATTAAACAACAAACGATGAAATGAAATTCCTCCACACACGAAGGAGGGTAGGATATTTATTCTTTGATTGCCACGTAAACTTTAATTGTTGAGACGACGAAAATCGATGGTTAACGAAAAATCTTGCGGCAGCCAGAAACATACATGACTTCTTTACCTATCAGTCTGAATCTTGCAAGCGTGGGTTTCGCTCTTCCTCCTCCATTTCCACATCCTCGTCTTCTCCCGAAGAGCTTCGAGCTTCATCAACAGATGAAACAGTTTCGACACGCGGCTCGAATCGATACGGCTGTATCCCATACCTTCCCACTGTAGTTTCGTCAAAATCAGTGGAAGCCGAGCAAGATTCGGGAGATTGAGAAGACATTATGTAGCGCTGGCTTAAACTGTTTTAAAGTACACAGCTAGAAGAACGTGCTCAGAAGCGTGCAGTCTAGAGAAGCTTTGACGTTCTGACGTCATTCAACTATCCGCTGACCGATTTGTGAACATTCAATCATTGTCCAAGATGGCGGATTTCTAATCGAATTTTAAGCTCACTTCAACATAGAAATTCTGCACTCTCTTGCACAATTTTACTTAACAACTACAAGAAATCACCAGGAAAATATTAGGCCTTTTACATGAAAAAAAGTTCATTTTTACACCAGAGTTCCCCTTTAACTCATCATGTGGTATCTCTGAGCAAAAGATGAGGGAAATCAATTTTTCAAGCATGTGCCACATTTTTGGGGTCTTATGCTCTGCAAACAGACAGGGAGTAATGTGATAAATTAGGTGGATCAGAGTACAGTAATTTACCACTCAACCCAGAATAACTAAAACAACTTAGCTTAATATGAAAACAAGCTTTGCAAAGTTGGTAACAGCTATAGTCAGAAAAGGTTCCTGCCTGCCTAATTTCAGGAGTTGAAAATCTGAAACAGAGCAGGAGAAAAACACTAACAGTAATAAAAACACTGCCTTCCCAAGGAACACAAGAGAACTTAAGAATGCATCAAACAATAGAGGGGCAGGGGTGCATGGAAAAAATCCCTAAGGTGAATTTGAGATGTAAGCAGCATAAAATAACTCCTAGTTTTTTTTCCCCCCTCGCCCCTCGTACATTGGGTTTGGGTTATTTTCTAAGCAAAACTGCCATGGCATAGGAATATGCTTGAACGAACATAAAATTAATTTCTAGATCTCAATCAAAATGCAATTCAAAACCTTGTAAGAAAATCAACTCAAAATCACTTTGGGATTTATTTTGCACATTGCTGATAAGCAATTATTTATTTACGATACGCTCCGTAATGTCCAATAATGCCATTGTTTGCTGCTGCTGTTGTTGCATCATAAGCAGTGTTTGTTGACTCTGTTGTTGCTGTTGCTGCAACACTACCTTTAGAAGCTGACTCTGCTGCTCTTGGAACTGCTTCTGTGCATTTGCAGAAACTTCCATTTGTTTCTTCTCAAACTCCTGTTGATCTCTCTTAAGCTTCAACTCCTCCTGTTTAAGTTCATAGTTAATGTCAGCTCTTTGTGACAGATAAGAAATTGCTCTGTTGCCACTGCGTCGTGGTCGCTTGCTTTGATTGTTCTCCATCCCATCTGATTGCCTTTTTCGAGTGCCTTTCAATTTTTCCATTGCTTTCAACCTGATATCTTCAGCTTTTGCTCCGTCACTCTCTATTTTTCGGCTCTTCTCCCGACCAGTTTCCTGTTGCTCTGCCTCTGCACTTTCTTCCAGGGCAATTATTTGCTCTAACAGGTTTTCCAACTCTGTCAGGTCATCAGGTACAATACCAGTTGCCTTTTCTTCAGCTTTCAATTTCTTTTTATGTCTGTTTTGTAATATTCCAACATGATCTCTAACAGATCGCTTGTCAACATTAAATGCCAGACAGGAACAATTATTCAGTGTTGTAGCCACTTTATCCCAAATTGTACTTCGTTGTGTTGAGCCTTTTTTTGTAGTGAATGGATTAAGATTAAGAACTCAAATCGTCATCTTTGGTCCAAAACATTACTGAACTAAAATAGAAAAAATGTGAGTAAGTGAAGGTATACACAAACTGATTTGTCTGTTCACTGTACATCACTATACATGTACATCAAATCTTGAATTTCAAGTTTACAGTGTCCCTATTTAGGGCTTGTATATATCTGTATATATATGTACTGATTCAACATGGCCAGTAGAGAGATGAGAGTTGGGAATAACTAGAACTTAGCTCAGGGGACTGATCCAAGGCCTGCTCATACCTGAAATCGAGCCAACCTATCAGAGAGCTTGAGGCTGCAGCATAACTGGGCTGCCAAGAGTCTAAAGCGAGACCCTACACCAGGGAAAACAAGTTAACCCACTACCTGGTAGCCAGAGGGGAATTAACTAGCTAACCCAGAATTTTCCAGGGGCTGATAGTTCATTGACTGGGCTATCCAACATAGCTGTGCTTGAGGTTGCTTCCCCCCCCCCCCAAAAAAAAAAATCCCTGCCTTAAAATTTCTCATTGGAGAGCCATGCTTTGTCAAATCTGCACAGATATACTTATTAATAATATTGGTTTTTGTACCACACTAAAACAAAGGTATCCCGGGGTGGATCAGGTGGCTAGCCAATCCTCCAGGATCTACCAAAACAAGGTTAACTCAATCTCTGATAAAATATTTTTACTTAATTAAAGGTAACGTCTGTGTTTCAGTTCTGGGAAGCTTACAGACGTATTATTTCTAAGCACATTTGCAAAACTACAGTAAGCATGTGCAGGCCGGGGAAATAAAGTATGATTATGTTTATTGCAAAATGGTTGGAGAAGAAAACCTGACTGTGTATTAAATTCCTCCCATCCCTAAAACGTTAAAAATTTATCTGCAGAATAATCTTAAAATTACGGCACTTCAACCAGAACATAAATCAATTTCAAAAAATATTTAGAGACATCGGATCCTAAATTTCGCAACAAATTTGCCCAAACCTAAAGCTTAAAACAAAAGGCTCGTTCAAACCTATCCTTATCATTACTTTTTATGCAGAAATTTCCCCATAAAGCAGAAAAACACTAAAAAGAGAAGATCCCACTGACACGTGAGGCATTTACGCCAAACTAGAGCTTACCTCGGAGGTTTGCTTGAACTTGAACATGGCTCTGCATTTGCCATTTTCAGGCGAGTGTGTAGGCTTGATGTAACCTGAACAAAAACATCAGGAGCATTAAAACAGCATGATTTTCCAAGCTTATCTTTCCTTGAAAAGCATAAATATAGTTCTAGTTGGTATATCTAAAAGTTAAACGGTTAATACATCAATTTGTTTGAAGAAATATAAAGCTCACTACTCATGTTTTCTCCACAACGCCAAAGTGCTCAGGTTGACGTTTCAGACGCCAGCACAACGCAGTGACAATCCAACATGAGCATGCGCAGAATCCTCATCTCTGAAAAAATTACTTCCGGCCGCGTATTGTAGACATTGCGTCCTCTATCTTAAAGTGCCTAATGTTGTCTGAACAGAAACAGTTACACAATTGATTGTAACGAGATAGATCATAGATACAACAGTTTGATTTGTTGCCGACCTTTCTGTCTGTAATGAGGAAACTATTTTCATCAAAGAATTTGGCATGAAATTGCAGTGGGTGAAAAAGTCAAACACCAGTACTCCCTAGAGACCTTCCCATGGACTAGACCCAGGCCTCGACAACATTCAGGTATACATTTGGGCCTGATAACTTGATTCTTGGCAGTTTCACAAGTCTACGTAAACTGCCATTAAGTCATTAGAATTTGTTGGTTTTCTTTTTTCTCTGTGCTACGTCGCCTTCCCTCCTACCCGACTTGTTTTCAGCACAATTTAACCTTTTGCTTCTTTCCTAGTCATCCTTTACTAGTGGTTTTACAGTATGTTGTTTATTTCCCCTTGTTTTTATTTTGCATGCTCTTCGGTTGCTCGCACTCTTACTGCGTGGGTTGCTCATCTTTATACTTGCAAGTTTCTTGGCATTTTCTTCTTTTGCCTGTTCCTGTTATAGTTTGCGTTATATTCTTGCCTGTAGTTCTAGCAGTTTGTTAGTCTTTTAGCTCTTGCTATTATTTTAATTTTTTCTCTTATATCCCTCCATTATAGGATAATAGAAACACACTTTATCTTGGTTAGCATGGCAGCATGACTGCTCCTGTCAAACCTCCTGCAGAAGCTCTAGCGGTGCTTGCCACCCAACCTGTCCATCCTGCCCAGCCTGCTGAAGCCGCAGCTCCGGCCACCGCACCAGCCGCCGCCAAAGTGCCTGTTGAAGTATTAAACCTGCCTCAGGCTGCTTGTAATAACAATGAGGTACTTTTAATTCTGTCTTTAGCTTGTAGTTTGTTTCTGGTTTTAGGCTGTAATTCATTCTTTTGGCCTTAGTCAGCATCAGGCAAGCGTATAATTTCTTCATGGCTTAGGGGTAGATGTTCCTGCCTATAATTTCCAGGCATAAATTCCTTCATGGTCTGGGGGTAGATGTTCCAGCCTATACTTTCTCTTTGGTGTGGGCCAGGCATAAAATTTCTTCATGGCCTGGGGGTAGATGTTCCCGCCTACAATTTATCTACAGGGTGGGCCAGGCATAAAATTTCTTCATGGCCTGGGGGTAGATGTTTCTGCCTATATTATCTCTAAGGCATGGGCCAGGCATAGAATTTTTTCATGGCCTGGGGGTAGATGTGCCCCCTTAAAACTCCACCTAGGCACGGGCTAGGCATATAATTTCATCATAGCCTGGGGTAGACATGTTCCCACCTACTTGAAGGCGTTAGCCAGGTAAAAAGTTTTATCATAAACTGCGGTTACATGTTCCCACCTATAACATCTACTAGGTGTGGGTCAGGCTATGGCTTAGCCAGGCCTATATCCTGGTATCTCCCCACAGTGTAAATTTTGCTTTTCTTCTTAGCCTCTTCCCTTCATTATTTATTTCCAGCAAATGGTGGAGCAAAAGATAGCTGACCTTAACAAAAAGATTAGGTCTGAAACAAAAGCCAAAGTTCATGGTGATGTAGAGCAAGCGCTCAGAAATGTCCGTAAGGCCACGGCCAGAGCCTCTGAATCCTTTGACCCCCACCTGGCCTTATCATCTCTCGAAATCCTTGTTGATGCAGCCAAGTTTGGTGGCGACAAGGAAGCATAGTACTAAAAGTCGTACCTCAGGGCCCTTAGGGAGAACCTCAGGGA